>MU400070.1:0-30683 GCA_022578945.1 Hypoxylon fuscum
TATTTAATAATTTTAAAATTAATTTATATAATTTTTAAATATAATATTTAATTTATAAATATTAAATTTAAATTTATAATTTATTAAAATATACGATATATAAGTTAATGTTATATGTATTGATTTACTTATTTAATTTATATAAGTAATAAGAAAAGTCCTATTTATATATACTTTCCTATTAAGAAGCCATGTACTGTACCTGATAACAGTCCCTTAACCATTCATTTTAACAAATACGAGCAAGCAAGTAAGACAACTCACAGGCTCATTTACCGTATCGCTATCTCACAAGATAGAGTGCGAGAATCTCCTATGGTCCTCATAAAACTACCTAGGTACCTAGGTACATTGATCTTCAGGGGCACATACGCGTTCGCCTCAAAATTTCGGTGAACAGAAGTGTAAGAACTAGGGAGCGAACCGTACAACCCCCAATGTTACCTTGTTAACCATTATTTCTTAAGCTGTTGTTGGGGTCATTGGACTCGCTTAGGGTGAGCTTGGAGAAGACGCAGCCATTAAGGCATATGATCAATACTTGCAGAAACGGATGCATGCGGCAAGCCTCAGTGTTTGAGATTAGGACAGCCAAGCCCTAGGGGTTTCCCACACATCCGCAATGAGAAGTAGAAGATTCAACCCAAACAGCGGTCAGGCTTCTCATATATTAGCGGATATGGGATTTGGCATTTATAAATCAATGATAGCAAATGGTCCCTTTTAGTATCGTTTTGATAGCTTGATTGTACCTTCAACTGGAAGGCTCTGAGGCTGTGTTGAACTGTTAGGCTGTGCTACACAGCGTTACATTATCTTGCAATGCCATAGTGTATTTCTCATTCGCGCTTGTCTTGGGTTCGGTACTTGTGTGGTTCGGAAATTCGCTATCTATTCCCTTTCCCCCAACCTGTGTCACGTAGCTCGCATTAACGCCGGTGGCTGAAGAAGCCAGTTTGTTCTCGAGACATCTTTGTGGTCTTTTCTGAACTCTTACCTCTCAAGTCTCCCTAGACACCAGATGACTCGAGGATATTAAAATTTAAATGTTATTAATTCCTTCTGCTACTCGTAGTTGCGCTAGGCTAGCTTAACTCCAATTCGGAAGAGCAATTCGATTTATTGTTATACGCGTTCCAAAGTGGGATAAACGATGTAGGTACCATTGCCTGTCACCTTCATGTGGTCGATTCTGAACTTCTCAGTCCAAAGCCTATGATGATGTGTCTCGTCGATTCGTCTTTAGGTCATGAGCTAGCATCAGACGAACGAAAACGCAAGTACAACTGCGATAGTATCGAAAACAACGGTGTAAATAAACGTCCCCGTCTCCTCGATAATGCATCGTCTCAAGCCTCGTGCGGGGGATCATCATCGCTCTTGGCGTGCCCTTTTTCCATCGCCTGCCAGTCGCAGCTCCAAGCAAGCAAAGTGTGCATCCGTCGTGGCTTTCGCAATATTTCTAGAGTTAAAGAACATATACGTCGTTGTCATATATCATCGAATTTAAAATGTCAACGATGTCATCAGACGTTCGTCCACACGGCCGACTTGGAGGACCATGTTAGGCAGCAGATTTGTCAGTTCATGCCAAGCAATCCAATCATCGAGGGTATCAGTCAAGCAACCATGTGCGAGATCAAAAGTCGAAAACGAACCTGCGGTCCCTCCGAGACCGATAAATGGTATCAAATATGGAACATACTATTTCCGAATTATCAGCAACCAAAGTCACCATGTAGGCCTACATAATCCTTTGCCCTTTCCCGCTTCGTAGACAACCGTATCTGACAATAAATAGATATCAGTCCTCCGGGAGGATTTGATAAACTCCAGAGCTTCTTATTTGAAATTCAACATTATGTACAAGACTATTTACCTCATGAACTTACCGTTAGCTTGATTAACGATGGCCTCGCGGAAGACTACCCTGCCGTTCTTAGAAATGCTGAGAGCATTATTTCTCAAAGTCTACAACGGATGAAACAAAGATTCGAAGCGATCGACGACATAGTTATTCCTAGAAGCCATCCATTCGAAGAAAGCTGTAAAGAACAGCCGCAGCCCTCAGGAGACAGCCCTTCGGGGTTAAACACCTCAATAATGCAAAGATGGCAAGATTGCGGATTTCTTTTTCCTTCATCGTGGCCTACTCTGGATGATTATCAATCTCTACCACAGGATGTAGAATGCCCCTCACTCGATGACCACGAATTGGACACGTTGCAAATGCTTGACAACTCCTCTAGCCTTAATGCTGTTGCCAACTCACCTGATTTGGAACTCGGCCTTCAAAACTCGGGGCTTTAACCACAGAACCTCGAGATCGAGGGAAGATCTGCGACTTCTGACCACTAATATGTGACAACAGATGCGGACCAGCTTTATGTGAGATGTGGTATTCTAGGTTAGGTCTCATTATGTTGATGAATGTGTACGGCTTCCAGGCAAGATTGAGAATATCATTAACCTCAACACTTTAGACAAGTACCTACCTAGGTAGTTATATAGCTAACAATATCGCCAGTGCCATCGCCTGCTCTGTGAAAGAGAACTTTATCTGAAGATGTGCTGAAGCCTGGTATTATTCAAGTTTAGGTGCTCTGTAGCTTTAACAAGCTACCCGTTCGCACCCTATAAGTATCAAGAGACTATGCAACCACACAAGAATTGGCGAAGAGAGGGGAGGGGATGTGAGAAGAGGGGATCGTTCATATGGATTTAGTGAATCTCTCCATTTGGTGACAAGTACTACTACGACAGTACGTAGGGCTGAATTTTGCAGTGGCGGCACAGCAAGTCTCGATATTCGATCTTTAGCGCCGCATTACTTCCCGATAATTCCATGATATGACCGTTAAATCCGGGGCTACCTATATGGACTTCGGTCGGAAGGTCTTTCTAATAATGGGAACTGCGGAAAATGAGTCGGGTTAAAGCTGAACGGAATTCGGGTCTCACATTACGCCGTATCCCCAAGGCGCGACATGTGATGCAGATCTAAGATCTGAAGTAAATATCCGCTCCAAGCTGTGCTATCCCTGGCGAGCCACAGAACGCAAAATGCGAACCTGCGTCGAATATAAGAATCGGCCAATGCCCTTGGCATAATCATGAAGGTCTTGCTCCTCAGTCAAATCATTTCACTATCACTCCTATTTCAACCAAAATCCCACATCTACAGTCTTTCATCATCGAACTCAAAATGTCTACGATGAACCACAGCTTCTGGCAAGATCAAGCTGGTGTGCCAGCCACGATTCGCGAGAGCCCTGTCCCTACCAAGGTCGAAGATGACGAGCTCCTCATCAAGGTACAGGCCTGGGCCATGAACCCCGTAAATGCCTACATTCAGATGCAAGCTCTTCCCTTCTTTTCGTACCCCATGATCCCCGGCGAGGACATCTCCGGCGCTGTCGAGCTCGTGGGCTCTGGCGCTGCTTCTAAGTTCAAGGTCGGGGACCGCGTGGTTGGTCTGGCGCTAGGCGCTTCTGGCAAGGGGAAGACCGAGAATGGGGGTTTCCAGGAGTATGTCGTGGTGAACCACGCTTTGGTGGCCAAGATCCCGACCTCAATGAGTTTTGCGGAAGCCTCAGTATTCCCGCTATGCATTGCTACAGCTGCACAGGCCTTGTTCGGAAAGAGATATCTTGCCTTGCCGTACCCCAAGGTTGAGAGCGCTAATAGCACGGGTAAATCGGTATTGATCTGGGGCGGCGCATCAGGTGTTGGTAGTAACAGCATCCAGATGGCCAAAGCCGCGGGCTTTGAGGTCATTACCACATGCTCCGCTCGCAATTTCGAGTACGTGATGAGCATTGGCGCGAGTAAGGCATTCGATTACAGCTCCGCAACCGTGGTCAACGACATTGTGGCAGAGATTGACAAGGGCACTTGTGCGGGCATCTTCCAAGCTGCGGGTCCTTTTGACGCCGTCGTGCCCTGCTGTCAGGTCTCGCACAAGTCAAAACAGAAACTATTCGTCGCCTGCGCCAACCAGGTTCCCGAGGGCGCAGCGCCCGCCGGCGTTGAGGCCAATTTTGTCTTCTGGAGCGATGACAATAAGGCCGCCTACTACGAGACGAGCTCTGTGATCTTTGGAGAGTTCTTGCCGGAAGCTCTGGAGAATGGTAGCTACAAGGTGGCCCCAAAGCCCGACGTTGTGCCTACTAAAGGTATTGAAGGCATCCAGGAGGCCCTAGATATTGTGAAAAAGGGTATTTCGGCTAAGAAAATTGTTGTGGAGGCGAAATAGGAGAGCAGAAATACACATAGGTACCCAGCTAGAAGGTTGATGTATTCTAGCAGTTGATAAGAAATACAGATTTGTGTGCTACATATGACTTAATCATTCAGACATGCTAGGTCTCTAAGTTGTGTGTAAAGAAGATCTCATCGCTTATTTTTTCTACCTTCCCATAGTATGTCCGGGCTCTTGCCCCCTGAAATGCCCCCTTCTTAACTCGCAACGGCCGATAACGTTCAGTCTTGACTATCGGTGCCGACTCAACGGTTTCTAACAGTCTGTATACAGTATAAATTCATATCGTAGAATACCTTCATTTCAGTATGGCCATAAAAAATATACCTAGACTCAGATATTTGCAATAATATGATCTATGATCAATACCTCTCCCGGAACTAGTTGTTATGGACGGACTTAGGTAATAGGGCCCGTTGGCTCTCCGGTCGGATATAATATGCTGCCAAAAGGGGTAATTCGTTAATAATATCCGAGATGGCGGAGATATGGCGCGTTGGACTAGTGAGGTGGGGCTACCCCAGAATTCAGTAGGCATTTTAGCTTTTCTTGTAGGCTTTATGGATTATCGTCACAGCTAAGCCTTCGGCCCTATGCCCCCACCTCTGGTAATAGGTAGTCGTCATCGACGGCAATTTCCCTGACCAGCGATCCCAGTCTTCGACTGACGCAGATTCTGACGGCTATTATTCTGACGTTGAAGGTTACACGCAGATACATGAGTTGGGAGTACAGATCGACATAGGAGGCCGCCAGCTATCAATCCTGGTGGTCTCAATTCTGTGTCAAATTGAGAACGACGATTATCATATGACTACATTTATAATGGCTATCCATTTATTATGGTCATACGTAGGTAGGTTCGTAGGGACTAATTTGATATACCTATGCCGAGCTGATCTGATCCGCGAGGTATTGACCTGGTCTCCTGATATATCAACTTGTCCCTGCCATCGATAGGCACGATGCTAATACTGAGTCGTTCCAGTAGTTCTCTAGAGAGGTAAGATGTGCACTAGCAACGTCACCTTGAAAGCGCTCAAGACGGAATGGATTTTACTGTTTCACGAAACGATAAGAAGGTAGCTTTGTGTAATACTGACCAAGATATGAAGCGGGTATCTCACTGTACTTCGAGGACGCCCTGCCGGGGAGAATAAAGGTGGCTATGGTATAAATGAAGTCCTGTCTCATGTTAGGTAGGTAAGTTGGGCGAATACGGACTCACATCCAGGTTGTGTTCCGAGTCGAAGTACCACAGCAGATACCGAAGTAGGATTAGCTCTACCCTCTGTCTCAAGTGTGTAACGACTTTCGGGCTTCTATTCTACATACATACCTATTCAGCAACATTTTCCTTCCAATGTCATAACCGTTAGGAGTCTAGTGGCTTAAGTCACCAGGGACCATGGGGGCTACAAAGGACGCTAGGTCTGGGGGGCGCTAGCTCATTGGTAGGGCCCTTCGTGTCACAACATACCTGTTTTTATTCATGCTCCCAAGGTCTACATCGTGACAATAACCAGTATCTATCATGACATTGAAAGTCGGCCATATGGGTCTGATGTACTTCATAGAGATATATAGGGAAAAGGAGGAGGGTGTTTCGTAATTAAGCTTGTAGTTATAACTGTAGACCAACCTGAATTTTTTTCGACCATGTTGAAATGAAGAAAGGTTAGAGGGGACATCTTGACAATAAACAATATTTTAGGCATGCCGGCCACGACAGCACGGGCAGTGTGTCTTTGGAAATAGGGCAGTGGTGGCGGAGCTACGACGCCACCAAGCTGGCAACTTGCATAGGCAAGGTAGGTACCTATGAAACAACTAACTCAATTGCGCCCTGATAATGGTTCTGGGCCGCCCTTAATATTTACCTGACAGCCCGCGTATAAAAGCTTGTCTGTAGCTATGCTTCAACGGACAGGTCGCTACTTCATTAATGCCTAGGTACATTTTGCGTAAGTTACCATATATAAGTGGCGGCCCAACATACGAAGGGTGTTTACATGATTTCTTATCTTGCTAGGTGCTACATCCGATTGTTACCTGTCTAACCTATCAGTCAGAGACTTCTGAAAAGCAACTAACAATGAACACATCCACCGATTGCCAAAGTATAGACGCTGAGAATTATTTCGACGTGCCACCCGTGCCAGATATATCAGGAGTCGGTGTATGTCCACTACCAAATGTACAGCGCAATAGAACCCGCTAGCTAATCTTGTGTAGGTTCTCATCAGTTTCATTGCAACAGCCTATATTTTGCTCCTCATAGTTTGCATCTACTATGTAGTAACCTATAATCCGGCTTTAGACCCATTTAGGGGGAAGGAGGATCAATTCAAAAAGTCCATTCGCCCCAACCCCTTTGATCAGCTCATCCTTCGAACCATAAGAAAAGTTCTCCGAATCAAGGCTCCAGAACTGAGGAGGCATCATATCTCCGAAGCCTTGCAGAATGCATTCAACAAGGTACGTGGTACTGGTTTTAATTAAGTTCAATCAAATATCCTAACGAAGACGATAGTGCATCTTGAGTATGGCCGATACTCAAGTCGTTACGGGCCTTGCAATACTGTCCAGCGGCTATTTCTCTCGCTCCGGACTTTCCGCCTTGCACTGGAAAATGATTGTATATTTGGCCTGGTTTTCCTGTGCAACACACCTCTCAGCCTTGACATTCTTGCGAAACTACCTTATTAACCACCCCGGTCAACGGCGGTGGCGCCTCGCGTCCATGTTTACTCTGCTTTTGATCCTTATAGTTGCCATGATACCAACCGGTCATTTTAACTGGGATGCTCTGATCCACATTCCGTACATGCCTACCACCTCTATGGACGCGGCCCCTTCAGCTAATGCTACTTGTTATTTCAATACCAACTTCCAAGATAATGCTTACCAAGCAAAAAATGCAATGGTGATATCGATCCTTCTACTGGCCCTCGGCTTCACCACTCGACTGTTTAAGCTTCATCATAAGGTCTTCTGCTTCAAGATTGAATCCATCTCGCGCTACATTGTGGAGATAGTCCTTTATAGTGCGAGCTTCTTCCATCGGTTCTTTGGTACTTCGACCGTCGAAGATCGATTTGTATCCAATATGGTTGTCGCCGCACATATGACTGTGTGTGTGTGGATAGACTTGTACACATCGATGGCCTCTGATGTACGTTCTTCATCCTTAATTTTGGTTTGAATCTTTTACTGACATAAATTCGAGGTCTATTGGTTGATCGTCTCATTAACCTGGGGTACAATAAAAATAACAGACTTATTAACACTTCTGGATCGATCAAAAAAGCAAGACAATACTTGGACATTCGGCCAAGTCCTCCCTGTCGTGCTTCTTTCTTTGCCCATGATAAGCCTACTCGAGCACTTTCTTAACTCTGTATTTTCAGGTCTGTCCTAGCTTTATATTATTGGTTGCAACTTTCATGTACTTCTGTCTATAGGTGCTAATTACCTTATCTTGGTAATAGGTAAAAATACATCCTCCACATTGCCCAACAACCCGCCCCTAAACATCGGTATGTCGTCAGTCACGTCGTTGGCAGTCTCAATATAGGTATGATTCATACTTATTTCAAAATAGGAACAAGAGATCCACAGACAAGCGCTGGCGACAATCAAACAAGTACACCAAATGGTGATATTTCGACGACGTGGATTATCGGGCCAGAACTTCTTGACAAGTACTACAATGAGAGCATTTGGATGTTCTGGATTGTTAGTATATGTAATGCTCATACAATATTTATGACTTATTGGCTCCTAGGGCCCGGATTTCAGTGGGATGAGCAACGTCATGAAGAAATTGTCATTGACACAGTAGGTCGGGCGCAAACCCTAATTTTATGGTTTGTCTTCGCCCAAGGAGCAACTGTCCAGGTAGCTATCATTCTGTGTTCCTTGATTGAAATGAAATGGAAACATAGAGGACTCATTCATTTCGCGATGTTTGTCACCTCTGGTGGACTTATTACCGCCTCGATATTTCTAAGTAATTTTGTTGTGTTGGGTGGCGAAGGTTTCGCTGACATAGCTACCTCTATGTATTTATATGGTTATCCTTTGTTCCCCGTGGCCGGAACACTTGGGCTGTTCATCGTGGCGTTGATCATTAGGCAGCTCTCTGCAGGTGTACGAGCTTGGAGGCACCGCTATCGTGGAACTCGATCAGATGAAATGGTTCTGATAGGCAGCTTTTATTGACTACCTAGGTTATCCTCATAGGGAGTGCGCTAGTATAGCCAACAATGTCATTATTGAAGAGGGGCAGTTTCTAGAAGCTAATGTGTGACATTATCTATATCCACCGTATGACTACATCTAACGCTCCTCCCAGTTTCTCAAAAATTAAAATGATATCGGAGATCACCTCAGGCTTTTACATAGGTACCTTACCTACCTAGCTGATAAGTGGTAGCTTCTCCATCGGTGATAGAGTTAGGTTTAAGGAAACTTAGCATTAGGCACACTTCCTTAATCCCTCGAATCAATGAAATGACCAACTGTGATTAGGCAGTTTCTCCCTCCACCAGCCTAGCATCGTGCTCATGTACCTAGGTACCTATATATATATATAACACTCTTCCACCTCCTCCTAATGGGATTCTTTCTTTTCTTCTTCTCATCATCTTCTTTCCTCGTCGTCTCTTTTCTTTCGTCGTCTCTCTCTCGTCAACTGTTGTCGTTCATTGGTATCATGTTCGCGAGCAGCTCTGCACCCTGGCTGATAGCGACAACACCCGATCCCGAAATCTCCTGACGAAACTAGGGTTCAAAGATTCTTTCGTCGTCTTTCTCTTTATCTTCTTCGTCATCTTCTTCGTCATCTTCTTCGTCATCTTCTTCGTCATCTTCTTCGTCATCTTCTTCGTCATCTTCTTCGTCATCTTCATCTTTAACATTCCATCTACGACAATACTCGCCGTGTCATCCAAGCTCAGAAGAAGACAAAGGTTGTAGTCATGAATCTATCAAACAGTAGAGGCAACATGTTCGTCTTGTACGACAAGAAGGACAGCCTCTGCCGCACACTTCAGCCCCCCTAGAAAGCCAACAAGCGTATCCTGTTCTCCGTGGAATGGGTCAGTGGACCATCCACACAGTACAAGCAACGCCTCAACGAATGGAAGAAACAGGTGGGCTCTTTTGTGGCCACTTACATGAGAGCAGATACAGAACCTTGGGCCACCGAGAAAGAAGCTACAGGTTGCTAAGAAATAGATCTTTTTCTTCGCATCAACACGCATGTCGACAAGCTAGCAGAGGAGGTAAAGGGCCTGAGAGAGCAGACACAGAACCTTGGGCCACCGAGGGCCACCGAGAAAGAAGCTACAGATTGCTAAGAAATAGATATTTTCGAAGAAAACATCTTTAAAGAGAGGGGAGATGTAAGAAAACACATTCATACATATGTAGCTTCTCTGTGTCACATACTTAGAAGCTACGCACCTAGCTACGACGCACTTAGCTATGTACTTAGCTCTCCTTTATAGCTAGACTTAATTCTGCGAATGATCATCATCTTTCTCACTACTTATTTGTCTTCTTGTGTTCTCACAATTGGTAGGTAGCTAAGCATCAAGACGACTTCGACGTACCGCTATCCACCGCTACTTTGTCATTCTACAGCTGTTCTCAACCATTTTCCCCTGCTCGAGCATTCTCTTCTCATGGATCCATATCAAAGCCAGATCTCGCAGCTGCACGGCAGTTTAAATTATCTTAGCGCCAGGATCGAGCACGGATTCCAAGCTATCGAGAAAGGATTCGCAGAAATCATGTCCAAGACTGATTCGTTGTACGGACAAGTTCGGGAGACTAATAGCCAACTGAAATACACCCAATCGCGCGTATATTCCATGTTAGTTTCATATTCCTATCTCAGTCATATACTCCCAACTAATACATCTCAGGCAAGAGAATTCGGACCGACGTGCTTCAAATGCCCACATGATCAAGGCAGATCCCCGCGCGCCCCTGAGACCTCTTCTAGACATCAGAACAGCATTAGAGATCGAAGAATTTCCCACCACCCTCATGGCAATCATGGAGCTAGATTGTAAGTATAGCTACATACAAGATTGGAAGAGGTATACTAACTTTAGCTCAGTTGCGTCTTGTACCAGAATTTTGCAGAGCCTCGGGCAGACAGTGTCGGGAACCACTACACCCACTACACTAAAGGCTTTGGTGTAGTGGGTGTAATACACTACACTAAAGCCTCTCGTTAAGTGTATTAAGCAGGCCTTTAGTGGAGTGGGTGTAATAATGGGTGTATTAGTGTATTAGTATAAATAAAGATATTGACATTCGAATAAGGAAATAAGTGGAACCGAAGGCATTGTCGACCTTGTCGTCGCTTCTATCATAATAACATTACTTGATGTTAACGTTCTTTATAATTATGATCATGTTGATGTCGATGTTAAAAAAGAATTAATTAAGTTCGAGGGTCATTTATATTAAATAAAAAATGATTTGGCTGATTAGAATTTTACGAAATAATTAATACAGCGATTTTTCTAATTGGCTATTAGTAGAATCAGTAGAATCAGTAGAATTAGTAAATATAAAAAGGGTTGGGAGATCCGAATTTTAAAATATCGGGAGGTTGGATGTGGGCCCTTTTAGCCATATACATAGCCACAGTAGTTACGATAGCCTTACTATTAATGCTATCATTAAATCTATTAATAAATACTAATAGTGGACTTATATTTCACGAAAACTCCATAATTATTACATCTAATACACCTATCATACCCATGATGGCCTCAAGGTGTAATGGGTGTATTTAACGCATGGGCCTTGGTGTGGTGGAGTGGAATTGAATTGATTATACTTGGTGTACACCAAGGTGGATTAGGTGTGGTGGTTCCCGACACTGCGGGCAGAGAATTGCAGGAGACTTGTTAGTCATGCGGGAGAGAGTTCGACAGTCTACAACTTAGATTTTACACAAGCATAGACTATGGATGGCTTTCGCACGGAGTTACATGATTTTCAGCGCTCTCGCCCCTCTTTTTTACGACAAAGATTAGCGATGCTTTCTATTGCTACTTAGGCAGATAAATCAAATTGCAAGAATTCAACTGTCGCTCAAAATGGCCAGGTACTTTATTCTTCATTCTACATGTGATTCATAGGCGTATCCGACCCTAATAATCTCAAATTCGATGATTTTAGATCGCCCTTTAATCTTAGGTAGGTAGGTTATGTAGCATTAGTTTCAATGATTTCCCTCATCACCTCTGAAGCCCCTTTAATATGGTCTGCCAGCTCATCGGCCCTCCCTTGCCCATTAATCACCGTAAAAGTAACACTATGGCTCTTGTCAGTCACTTAGCCCTGTAAAGTAACGGCACGCAATAGTGTTGCTCTTTGAAAGAGTTCTTGCTTACCTCTTCTCGAAGACCTGCACCCCTATCCACAGATCCTCACGCTTAGGCTGGCACCTACCCGTCTCGGGGAGCCCAAACTCCGTAAAACTCGTACACACCGGGCGCTCGCTCGTCCTCTTATACACAACGTCTTCGTAAAACTCCGGTAGATCTTCGCCCGGCTCCAACATCTCCCTCAGCGCCAGGAGATGCCACCTCCACCCCTTGCCACGAGTCGAGAGGGTCACGAGGCGCGCGTGCGACTTGACCGCCTCCAGGAAGAGGCGTCTACGATCCGCCGGCTTTGTCACTGGATCCTCGGCGACGGCGCAGAAGGCTGCGACTTCGTTGGTGCCGACGTAGATCATGTCGGTGCGACCGCCTTTAAAGGGGCGCTGGCTGATGACGTCAACGGCACCTGAGAGATTGTACCCGAGGAGCCGGCGCACGGCCATCTGCACGATAAGTTGGCAGACGGTCTTAGGCGGGAGCCTATGCCCACGCAGATAGCTAGCGCCGTATGCCGTGTGATTGTAATTGCAGAGGCCGTAGCCGCTGTGGGCGTCGAGATGCTCAGCGCGGAGACGAGGGACGAGTTCATCTAACGCCGGTGGCATTGTGAAAGGAAGACAAGTAAATTCATCGGCTGACACTGTTAGGGAGTTTGCCAATGATTCCTCGGGCTCTTCAACAGGCTCGGCCGCCCGGCCCTTAATAGCGTCAATCAAGCCACCGAATGTCGTTCCGTCGACCATGGTATGCTCGCAAAACATCGAGGACACACCATTGGCGCAGACGACGAAGGATACGGTCTTATCAAGCCAGCGATTCGAATTATCGTCTAGTAAGAAACAAGCTGCTCGCTCCTTGGCGGTGGTAGGGGATGTATCATCAAGGCAGATAATGAACATCGACTTCTCTATCGTAGATATAAAGTTATCATTTGCCGGCGAAGAGGCAGTTATCTCCTCGCGAATCTAGACCTACGGTTTAGCATATGTACTCTATGCATCTTAATGGTTGACTTACCTTCGCCCACTCATCGCGGTTTGCTGTCGGAAAAATGCTAGCCCAGTTCACTTCGTGTGGCGCCTGTTGTATAATTGCCTTGAATATGGCCTTAAGCTTTCCGTGTGATATTGTCTGGCCGTCGGCGTCGCAAAGAGGAACCTTATACGCGTGGCCATGTCTCATTACGACGATGTAATCATTGCCCGGCCAGCGATCCGCACGATCGCACTCGAGTACGGGTGTGCGGTTCGTATTAAACAGCCAGTAAACGGTCTCCACTGCAATTTTACGAGTCAGCAATCACTCCGTAGACATGCGCCTAGTAGTTCCTCTTGGAAAGCTGAAGGGGATTAGGGGTGGGGGGTTCAGGGACTGCTTACTGCACTGTAAACCTCAAGTTAGTATTTGTCTTTCTCGGCGGATTTTTTGAAAAAAGAAAAGAAAAAGAAAAAGAAGAAAAAAGCAGTGAAAATACCACTAGGGACTATTCGTCCTATGGCAATTCATGGTCAAGTTGGGGGAAAACTCAGAGTACTTACAAGTAGTTGTTCATTCAGGAGGTCCGGCTGCACCGTCCCCATATCAAGCGCTAGCTTGTACTCATAAGCCGTAAGCGAAATTAAAGCTGCCTGACCAGCCTGATCAATAGGCAGTTTGTTAGGAAGTGGAAGCGTAGCGAAGAAATTGCGCAGACGTGGTCGCCAATCCCGTCCCCTGAGCCACTTGTTCCTCACGTAGATATCTATCACATCATCATCCGTGTTGTCGTCGTTGTTGAGCTTCTCTAGACGTGCCTGTAGGCGTCTACCTATCCCGTCATCTCGTAGGAACGTGGTGACGGCATCGCGAGTCCTTTGCATATCCTCTTCGTTTCCGAGATGCGATACTGACTCTAAGAAGAGCTCCATGGCGGCATCTATGGGCTGCAACGGGTAGCTTGGAAGAGCGACTTGCTTATTCTCTTCAATTTCACCATTTGTCTCGTGCTTCGTTCCATTGGCTTTGGAATTCGCTTTAACGAGGCTGGAATTCTGCGTCACGAATGCTGCAAGGGATCGCAGGCTAGGAGCATCGGTGATATCCGATACTTGGACTAGAGCCTGCAGCATATTAGTGATCCAGTTCTTGATTTCGGTAGCTATTAGCGAGTCAAGTGCCATGTTTGCGACGGGCGTATCCAAGTCGAGCTCTTGCGAGTCCAACGCCGTGAGTGACGAGATCTTCTCGCGGATGGCAACAAGCATAAGTTTTTCCGCATCCTCTGTAGTCGATGCCTGAGAAATTAGCTCCTCGGCGGTTCGCTTCGTGGTCTGGTCTGAGTGACCCGGTTTACTTCGGCCTTGGGTCATAATGTGCGAGAATAGGGGCGCGACCCGACCACCATGTTGGGCTTGGCTGATAAACGACTGAGGGTCCAAACCAAAAGCAATTTGGTGGACACCATCTTTGAACGCCCTCCCACTCATTGCATAGTCAATTATTGGCAGAGCGACGTCGATAGGGACGAGTTGGCAACCTTGTCTGCCCAGAGACTCGATACGTGTTGGAGCAACAGGATACGTATTCTCGATCAACGGAACATCGAGCGTCACAAATTTGGTGTTTCCACGCGATACTTGGGCGTGGGTGAACATATCCTGATACGTGCCCCCGGCTGCATAATTAGACTGGCCGAGCGTACCGATTACACCGCAAAGCGACGAAAGCATAATGAAGAAATCCAGATTTTCTTGGCGGAAAGCGTCATACAAGTTCTTCGTGCCGTGATATTTGGATTCCAACGTTTTTCGGAAGTCATCCTGGGTGATTTGAGACACGGTTCGATCCTATGTTTGAGTAATGTTAGCAACTAGTTCTGCTGCGTATTGAAATCAGAATCAGGGGGCATACCGAAAGAATCATTGCGCCATGGATTAGACCTTTCACAGGTGGCATGACATTACCAAGATCCACAGCGACCTTCATGACCGAGTTTGCGTTAGAAATATCACATGTTATTATCCTCACGACAGATCCAGGCACTTCAATTAATTCCCTCTCCATTATCTCTCTAGTGGGTCCACCAAACGCCCTTCGGGAAAAGAGTGCGACATGACGAGCGCCCCGCGTCTGGAGATGGCGACAGAGATGTTTTCCTAGACCTCCGAGCCCGCCAACAATTATGTATGTTCCATCGCCATGGAGCTGGAGCGGCTGTACCTTAGCTTTGACAGTAGATTCGTCGTTAGCCTCTAGGACTATCTTTCCTGTGTGGTTTCTACTTTGAATCCTTCTGAAAGCTTTCTCTATATCGTCGATGGGCATAGTTTCGATGGGAAGCACCGTGAAATGGCCTTTCTCAAAGTCGCTGAAAACACGTTGCAGAAGCTTCTGTACGTGTTTCGGACGTTTCTGAGAAAGAACAACCATGTCCACCGATATGAACCGCACGTTTCTGTCGAACGGCTCCATACTCAACTGGCCGCGTCGGTATATGTCCGTCTTCCCAACCTCGACGAAAGTGCCTAGGCTAGCAACGCACTCCCAAGATGCCTGTAAAACAGGCCCGGACAGGGAGTTCAGCACTACGTCAACCCCCGCCCCGCCTGTAAGTCTCTTTATTCCAGCAGCAAAGTCGGTTGTGCGGCTGCTGAATATGTGATTTTCAGGGATGCCATATTTATGTTTCAGCAGCGTGCGTTTCGCATCACTGCCTACAGTCGCATAAATTGTAGCCCCGACCCGTTGCGCGATCTTAATAGCTGCTTGCCCAAGTGCTCCCGAAGCTGCGTGAATGAGAATGGACTGCCCTTGCTCGAGGTTGGCACAATCGAATAGCGAATAGTATGCAGTGCCGAACGTTAGTGAGATGGAGGCAGCGTCAACGAATGACATTTCGTCAGGTATCAGGTGTATCAAGTGCCCATTCGCACGGGTTCGGTTCGCGTATGGTGTACCAAACATAACCGAGACGCGGTCTCCGACTTTATACTGCGACGTGAAGTTCGAACCCACAGCTCGAATCACACCAGCGCTCTCGCCTACCATGGTCTGGTTAGGCTTCATTTGACCGAGAGCGACGAAAACATCCTTGAAGTTTACGCCCCAAGCATAGGATTCGATCTCAACTTCATCACTCCCCACTTCCCCAACTTTGTCGTCCACAAAGACGAGGCTACTAAGAAGACCAGGCTTTTCGACGTGCACTTTAAGGGGGCGCTTGGATTGATTGAAGATGGTATCCTCGGTTTCGGATTCCTGTGTGCTCCCCGACGTAGCCTTCAGCAGCTTAGAATCAGGGACGAACCGTTGGATATGCATCTGCCCATTCCTGTACATGAGCTCGAACTCTAGAGGTTCGTTCTTGGCAATCTTGCGCTCGGTAGATTCTATAAAGGCTGAAACTGCACCCCTTATTCGGTCAAGGTTTTCAGTTATGGAGTCCTGTACGTCAATGGTGAAGCAGTTGAGTTTGGGGTTTTCGTTGCGAGCCGAACGGGAAAGTCCAACTGCTAGTGCATTGTCCGGCGCAATATTGCCGGTAGTATTGTTCGCCAACGTGACCCAATACACATTGCAGGCCTTGGATAGCAAGGAGGTGAGATGTGAAAATTGAACAGGTGAAGCATTTTGGAGAAGCAGGTTGTCGGTCGAGTCTATGACAACGTATGAGCAAGACTCGTCGACTGCATCGTTGGTCCATTCGATCAGTGATGGCTCGAACCCCTTTTTAACTAAATCTTCCACAAGATTTTCGCAGAAAGAATTACCGGAGTCTTCGGGTATGGCATTCAACATTTTGATTGGCGAAGTATGATATCCATTGCTCGTTACGCTCGATTGAAGCGCGGTCGACAGCAACAGCGCCGAATGCCGTTCCGGCTCGGGAAGATCGTGTGCCGCTAGATCAACACCCGAAAACGAAGCCTTAATGAGATGCTGGTTCCACTGCTCGACCGACTGTAGCGGACTCTCCGTTCGGCCTTCGTCTACACCAGCCCACCAACCTGCGATTGAACCGAACGTCATGTTAATAAAAGGCGTCGTCTTGGTAAGTTCGACCAGGCCAAGCTGGCCGCCCGGCTTCAGCAGACGATAGATGGAGTTCAACGACTTTGCGAGTGACCGCGTGGCGTGCACAACATTGGCCGCGATGACCAAATCATACGAATGCTCCTCGAACCCCTGCTCCGCGGGGTCTCTTTCGAGATCCAATGTTCGGAAGGTAAGTAGATGCTCCCATTGTTTGAGCCTCGTCGTGCGTACGGATTCGAAGAAGCCAGATGATATGTCGGTATACATGTACTCCGAACAGAACTCCTCGCCGTTGGGGCTGCATGCCTGGAGGATCTGGAAGGTCGTGCCCCCAGTTCCGGCACCGATCTCTAGTATCCTTAAGTTTCTCTTCTGAAATGTGAGGAGCTTGACGTATTCCGCCATATATCGGTTGGGGCGAGCACATTCATCGCCGTGATAAACACGGAATAGCAACTCATCCTTGAGGAAAAGGGCGAGGGGATCCGTTTTTCCGGTGATGATGTCGGTCAGCTGGGGTCCTATTCGGGCGATGCTTTCACCCTCGACGCCCAGCTTTCCAGTGAGCTGCTCGACCTCCTCTCTCGATTTGGGGCTTCGTTGGATGAGAGCCCGCCCAGCATCAGAGTCTGCATATTTGGTCAGCCATCTCCAAAGATTAGCCTGATGGTCATCTGCGATAGGTAGTCCGCTTTCACGAACTTCCTTAACAGTCCAGTCAATATAACTAGCACTTGCAAGAAAGGTGGCGTTAACCTTTTCTGCTTGGGACATGCCGGCCTCGTCAGATTGCAAGGGGATGACGACTGATTCCAGCATTTCGGCTGTAATCGACGAAGCATCTATGCCCCACTGCATTTTGAAGATATTGTCGTTATGCTTATCCGGCAATACCTTTGATTCTCCAACCACTCGGATTTCCCCTTTATCCATCGTCAGAACACATCTCGGCTCGCCACGCTTGTCCGTTTGGAAGACGGCGGTGTTAAAATTCGTCGAGTGAGGAAACGTATCACTCAAGTCGCATACGACCTTTAGCTTTTCGCCTGGCACATTTGAGATGTCTGCAGAAATGAATATTTCGCCAAGGAACAGGGGCATCACAGATCCACGGGCCGAATGTTGCTGGAACAAGGGAACGCAAGTCTGGATAACTCCATCGAGGGTAGTAGGGTGGATAACGTGCGGCTGCATGAACTGTGCTGGCATGATTGCAGCGATGTTTGGAATGGCGATACTATTCAGGGACTGGTAGTTCGCCAATCGGACCTCCTCGTTGACCGCGAAGCTGGGTCCATACACATTCCCTGTAGCTGCCATATCTGCGTACATGGACTCCTTTTTAACGATTTTAGTGCAAGCAACCTGTGCACTTTTCAGGCGATTCACTGGAAAGTAGTCGTCAATTTCGACCTTCCAAGTCTGGTCTACTTCCTTTTCAAACGTCGTTGATATGCTTCCCTGGCAATGTTCTTGCCACTTTCCTTGCTCAGACATGGAGAAAACATTGAATTCGTATGTCTCATCACTTTCAGGCGACCTAAAAGTAAGGATGGTCTCAACTCCTTGCGCATCTCTAGGCAGTGTCAAAGTCTTCTTGAAAGATACGTTCTTCAACCGATAACCCTTGGGTACGAGATCTGGTCTTCGATCCTGATCTAGCTGCCTCATGGCCTCGATAGCCATAGTCATATAACCAGCTGCAGGGAAAACAACAAAATTGTCTACCACATGGTCTCTCAACCAAGGTAGACTGTCAGTCCGTAAGATGTTGCGCCAACTGGGCTGGCTATCAGGCGATGTGAGATTTCGAGATCCAAGTAGGTCATGATGAGGATGGCGTCGACACCTGTAATCCCGGCTCAATCGTGACTCTGCCCAGTGGGTCACCGTATGGTCCCAGTGATAGGGTGGTAGATCTCGCAGGAGTTTCGGTAGACTCTTAATACCGAGTGAAGCCATTGCCCCAACGTCAAAATCACTTCCGCTCATGAAAAGCTTCGATCCCGTAGCAGCGAGCGATTCGTATGTATTTTCGCCATGAACGAGGGTCGGTATATAGTTGTATGATAAACCACCATCTTGTAACTCTGCGAGTGTCTGTCGGATAGGGCTTGCTAGCGCTTTGTGCGGACCAATTTCTATCAGGTTAAGCGACGTCTGATCCTGGCATAAAAGCTGCAATGCTGTCGAGAAGCGAACCGGCGATACCAAGTTCTCAACCCAATAGGAAGAGCCAAAGTCGTCATGTTTCTCCTCTCCCGTAACAGTGGAGAAGAATCGGATCGCCGGGTCCACGGTGCCTGATTCAAGTCCCTCTAGCTTGACTAAATAATCGTCACTCACCAACCGCATATGATGAGAATGATATGCCGTGTCGACCTTGAGCAATCGCGCAAATATTCCATCTTCATCTAATACTTTCTTCAGATTCCAGACAGCTGTGGCATCACCAGAGACTGTGGTGCTCGAGGGGCTATTTATGCAGGCAACTGCAACGGTAGAAGTGGTAGTGAGCCTCATAATATACCTTTCTACGCCCTCCTGGCCCAGGCCAACCGCCATCATAGATCCTTGCTCCGCAGAGAGCAATCTAGATGCCTTTGCAAGGAAGCTACGATGGTAAGAAATACGGATGGCCGCACTCTGTGTGATAGCCCCAGCTGCGTATGCAGCAGCTATCTCGCCGCTAGAGTGGCCGATGACGGCGGTTGGCTGGACATTCCAACTCTTCAAAAGGTCGACGAGGGCAATTTGGACAGCGGTACTAGCCGGCTGGCCGTATTGACTGTCGTTTATCTGACTGGTAGATTCATCTCGAGATAACTCTTCCGCTAAGCCCCATTGTGCACCAAAGGTCCGTAGTAACATATCCGAACGATGAATCGATCGAGAAAATTCGTTCTCTCCTGATATCAATTCGTAACCCACTGCAAGTCCAAGGTTAGTTCGAAATGGTATAGGAGTAAATAAAAGCTAGTGTAAGAGAAACAAGAAGCCGTATCTAGAAAATATCCCCTAGGAGGGGTTGAGATCATAAAACAAGATATAATGAGTGAGAAAATTCGAAACCATACTGACTTCTAGCCCACTGTGCACCCTGTCCTGTGAACACGAAGACATTTGAAATATGACTTGGCACTTTAACTCGCGCAAGATTATCGGCTCCTAGGCTATTTACCAAAGACTTGATGTCATGAGCGACCACACTAGAGCGCCACTGGAAATTGGATCGTCGAGTCGTCAAAGTGTATGAAAGGTCGTCCATGTTAATATCATCGTGCCGTTCCAAATAATTCTTCAGGTCCTTAACAGCATGGATTAGAGAGTGCTCGGATCTTGCAGAAAGCGTGAATAGACAATGTGAAGGTGCTTCATGATTGATATTATCCAGCGTCTTTATAGTGGTACTGTCGTGATCTCCTACTCCGTTGGTATATCCATTAATACCCGTAGAGCGATGTCCATCATCTTGAGCGGATCCGGATTCTAAGACGACCATCGCATTGGTTCCGCCGAATCCAAAACTGTTGACTACAGCTTTTCGAGTTGTTTGAGTTGCAGGCCAGGGAGTAAGCGACCTAACAATCTATTTATCATATGGTTAGGAGAGCTTGAGAATAAATATTGCCTCGAAGACAAGATGGCTCTCACCTTCATATTCCATTGATCAGGCTCCAATCCCGGTTTAAACGTCTCAAGGAGTATGTTCGGGGCTATCAGCCCCTTTTCCATTGCCAAGACCGTCTTAATAAGGCCCGCAGCACCGCTAGCCGCTTCGGAATGGCCAATGTTGGGCTTGGCGGTGCCGACGAAGAGCGGCTGATCCGTATCCCGACCTTGACAAAAAACATTACGGACCGCTAGCGTCTCTGTGACATCGCCAGCTTTCGTGCCAGTTCCGTGTGCTTCAGCATACTGTATATCTGCTGGAGTAAAAGGGAGGTCACGAAACAAGGATCGTGCGAGACGCTCCTGGGCAAGTTGATTAGGGAGGGTGATACCGTTGGTTCGGCCGTCGGAGTTGACGCCAGAACTCCTGATCACGGCCCGGATATTGTCACCATCACGAACTGCGTCGTCTAGTCGTTTGAGCATGACCATGCCGACGCCTTCTGCGCGTCCATAGCCATTGCCCCGATCGTCAAAGGTATACGATTTACCTTCGCCATTAAATAACCTAAATAGAGTTTGTGAGCCTTAGCCTTCATAACGGAGGGGGGTCAGCTCTTACTGAGTTAATGACATGAGAGCCATTTGATCAGGAGAAAATATCAACCCAACTCCACCCGCCAATGCCATTTCAGTCTCACGAGCACGGAGACTTTGACAGGCTGAGTTAACCGCGACTAGACTTCCAGAACATGCAGTATCGAACATGATGGATGGGCCTTCTAGGTCAAAAACGTAGGACACCCGATTCGCTAGCAGTGGTCTAGCTATACCAGTATTGTGATAGCGGGTGAACACAAGAGGGTCCTTGTGCATTATTTGTTCATAATCATGACCAAACATTGCCACTTCATGCTTGTTAGCGATTATCCATAATCATATAATGAAGGGTTCAAGTTACCAAAAACACCAGTATCCGACCCCTTGAATCGGTGCATGGGGATACCGGCATTTTCAACGGCCTCCCACGACGTCTCTAGCATGACACGCTGCTGTGGATCCAGAGCTTCGGCCTCCATGGGAGGGATCCCAAAGAAACCAGCATCGAAGGCCGCAATGGGCTGGTCGATAAAATGACCACCTTTTTGGTTTATGCCACCCGGAGCATCTGGGTCGGGATGGTAGAAGGACGCTTCGTCAAAGCGATCTAGCGGAACTTTGGTCCATCCATCGCGACCCTCAGCAACAACTGACCATAGTGCCTCTGGGCTATTGGCTCCCGCTGCATAGCGGCAGCCCACTATGACATAGTATGTTAGTATCATATCTTCATGAAGTTATGAGTACCTAAGGTAAACTGATGATGCACTTACTGCCTATGATGGCAATGGGAACTGGTTCCTGCTCTGGCATTGGAGCTACTTAGGATATGACAAGGTCTACGGTCCTTCTCTTGACTGTATCGTCTAGAAGACCGAGAAGCATCTTCTATTTAATCTCCCCCGAAATCCCATGTTTCCCGTAACCCTACTAACCTTGGCGCAAGTTAGCCTCCGCATTCTTGCCTATTGTAGCTTGTAGCTATATATTATTTTATAATCAGAAATCCTTCGCCTCAAGATGAGGGGTCCAGGTTCTAGGTCTTTAATACATCGTGGCGAGTAAGATGCGGGCACGCTGCATCTGTACCTAGCCATAATCTTCCTATGCAGCTACGATAGGCGGATAAGCAAGCAGCAGTCTGACACCACGTCAAGGATGATATACGAGCTATCCGATTGGCAACGAAGCCAAACAGAAGTTGGAAAACGGGGAAGTAAGACGCGGAAAACTTCTTGTTGAAGATTATCTTATTTATTGTGTCACCTAGTAGGTAGGTACTGGAAGTTTCGGTTTCGCATATGATCGAAACCTTGTCGTAGGATTTATGGCTCGGTGTACTTTGGAATAGAGGCTAAGTAGATCTCGGATCCGGAGGCGGTACGGACGGGGAATGAGCTGTTACTCCGGGGCATTTATTACCCCTGATAAACTCGACGTATCAGGCGGAGTTTAAAAAAGGGGCTTATCGATAAAGGGTTCCTGCATTATCTAATCGCCGTCACTAAATTGTTTTTTGCTTTTTTGCGACAAGCTTCAAGATCCAAGATCCAAGATCGCAAACCCTGGTCCAAATAGAAAGAGTCTCTGACGTTTTTGATGGAACCAGTATGTTGACAGCGCAATGGGTGTGCCGTCGATGTCTCAAGGCATTGGCACAGCCCCGGAACCGCCAATTCTTGCGCCTAGCTAGCACAGGTGCCTACACCAATAAATCTCACGAAGTATTGTACCTAGATAAAGTGCTAACAGTATCATAGATGCAAACACAAACCTGCCCCTCGTTCTCCTCCAACGCGCCCGCAACATCGCAGCCGAACACGAAAAGCTCGCAAGTGCGCTTGCCAACGACTTCGATACCAAGACAGCTAAGCGCGTAGGCGAATTATCGCGCGTCGCCGAAGCCCTGAAGGAATGGGAGAACGCCCGATCCTCTATATCAGAGCTCACGGCTCTACTACAGTCACAAGATGCCGAATTGCGTCAATTAGCCAAGGATGAGTTGTCGACGACTAATGCGAAGATCGACTCATTGGCCACCGCACTATCGGCCTCCCTCACCCCACGTGATCCATTTGCAGACATGCCTTGTCTACTCGAAGTACGACCAGGACCTGGTGGGATGGAAGGCCGGTATTTCGCCGATGCGGTGTTTCGCATGTACCGACAGTACTGCTCGCGCAAGGGCATGCGCACCAACATACTAAAGTACGAGACGGTAGACGGGGCCGATTCTTCCACGGGCGGCGCAAGCGAGTCCCCCATACAAGAAGCAGTCCTGGAGATCCTAGACGCCGGCGCATTCGACCAGTTCCGAGGGGAAGCGGGCATGCACCGGGTACAGCGGGTGCCCTCGACGGAAACGAGCGGGCGCACCCACACGAGCGCCGTGGCCGTGTGGGTGCTCCCGTCGTTCCCCGAGGACGAGAACGACATGCCGAACGAGCAGAGCTTCAACGACCCGAACAGCATCTTCTACGTGGACCCGCGGGAGGTGAAGGAGGAGAAGATGCGCGCGAGCGGCGCGGGCGGGCAGCACGTGAATAAGACGGAGAGCGCGATCCGGCTCACGCACGAACCGACGGGTATCGCGGTGTCGATGCAGGACTCGCGCTCGCAGCACCGTAACCGCCAGTCTGCGTGGACGCTGCTGCGGTCGCGTATCGGGCAGCGCCGGAGAGAAGAACGGGAAGAGGAAGCTTGGGCGCTGAGAAATAGTGTGCTGAGCAAAGACAAGATTACGCGTGGCAACAAGATCCGGACTTACAACTACAGCCAGGACCGGTGTACAGACCACCGGAGTGGCTTGGACGTGCATAACCTACCGGACGTGCTTGAGGGCGGAGAGTCCCTGGATAAGATCATGGAAAGCACTAGGGAATGGCTCGTCCAGCGAGATATCGAGGGATTGATTGCAGAAGAAGAAGCTGATGCAGCCGCCGCAGCTAAGGGTGCGAAAAAGGGGAAGAGATGATTCAACTCTTGTTTCAATCACCCTACAATCGTAATAATTACGAGCACTGCGTCAATCATATTAGACAGCGTGTATATCTTGAGTATACGTATGCTTATGAGAATACCACCTCTGATGAATAAGGGGTATTATTACCACGATGCTACCTGTCAGTGAAATATTTCTATTCACTAGCTACATGTGAGCTGCTTCATCAGTTGACGCTCACGGACCCTTATGCAGTTAGACCGCGGGAACTAACAGACGCCGCAAGTCTTAATTCAACCGCCAGCAGCATCATTGACGCTTTGACATTGACAGAGGCAACTAGTAACAGACGAACGATGATTTTTTCATCTCCTATGAAAAGGGCAACTTGCAACATATGAAGTTTGATCAATTTGTATTCGCCTCATCCCACTAAGTACTGCAATACCAACTACCAGATAAACAGGTACCTTACGGGTCACCTTAATACCTATGATTTCTAGCTCTATCATTTCGATATCATGTTCTATTACTGACCTAGCCTAGTCTTGTGTGAAAATCTTCCCGGTAAACCCAATTCAGCGTAATAACCGCAAGGGTTCTCGAAAAGCTCGTGTTCGCGGTCCCTAACAACAATTTCTAGAACGACCGGCGGGATGAGGCTGGTAAAAAAATGATGACACAGCTGAGAGCTTATCAGGGAGCTCGCTAACGGTGCCTGGGGAGCTGCCTAAACCGGCAAGCACGGCATAACAGATACGGCTGTTTGCCCGTTTGTTGATCTTCCCCGCAGATAAAGTCGATGACAGGAAATGACAATCCATTATGACGATCGATCACAAATTGGGGGTAGGATTTGGAGAAGCATATTTACCTTTTGTAGGTAGCTTACCGTCAACTTATTCACACTTTATTTTCTGACGAGCATATCATAGGAATATTATGCTAATAATAAACAAATAACATGAATATCTACATAAATACTATTATCTCGTGTCTTACCGAGGGCTACGTCGTGATCGGTCTCCTGCGCAAGCGTGCCCTCATTTATCTCTGCTGTGGTACGCCATGCACCACCCGGCCATTTCCCCGTAACCTGTCTGCCTGTGTACGCATGAAGGTAGCATGGATGAGACATGGGGTGATCGCCGTGCTATCTGACGCCAGCTCCCTATCCTAGCAAGCGGCCGAGGATGGTCGATACCTAATGTAGGTACAATCAAACATTTCGCGATAATCAATCCCGGCTACGCTTTTTTTCATCCGCCTGTTATGATCCACCAGCCAGATTCCAGGGTCTTGTCCTTCTCGGTTCACGGTTGTGGGCGGCATAGTATTACATAGTAGAAGCATTCTTAAATCCTTCTTGACCCTTCTTTTTCTTCTCTCCACACCTCAGCTCTGCAGCTGTTGTTTTGCCAAGCATCTCGGCGCAAAAGAAGTTTTTGGTTCTTGGAAGAGCTCGAATCGAGACTGCATACATAGGTACCTACCTAGGTATACCCGCAATCCAAGATGCATTGGCCGACGCTGCTGCTCTCCGCGGCCGCCTTGGCGGAAGGCAAGAGGAGCCTCCAGCACGTGGGCAAGAAGGACGCGACGCCCAAGTCTAGTAGATCAGACCAAGCCAGCTTCTTGGCGAACTACTTAGCTACGCGACAGGTGCCCGCGCCCAAGTTCGCCAACGAGAACACCACAGGTGCGTTTCCTTTTTCCGTACGGATGATATCGCGTATATAGGAAGCTAATTGGCGCATCGATAGCGTTCGCCGTCAATGGCACCGGCATCCCTGACGTCGACTTCGACGTGGGCGAGTCGTACTCTGGGTACCTGCCCATCACCGACAACCCGGACGACACCAACGAGCTGTTCTTCTGGTTCTTCCCCTCGTCAACTCCTAACACAACCGAGAAGGAGATCTTGTTGTGGCTCAATGGCGGTGTAAGTGATTCCCTGCTCTCCTCTCAGCACCTTAAGTAGCACCTTAACTAGAGGGGAGATGTACATAAATCACGTGGCTAACAAAAGTCACAGCCCGGCTGCTCCTCCTTCGAGGGCCTCCTGCAAGAAAACGGTCCTTTCACGTGGCAATACGGCACCCTGAAGCCCGTGCCGAACCCGTGGGCCTGGAACCGGCTGACGAACGTAGTCTGGGTAGAGCAGCCGGTCGGCACCGGGTTCTCGCGCGGTGAGGTAACCGCGACAGGTGAGGAGGACGTGGCGGCGCAATTCCTCGGATTCTGGAAGAACTTCATGGAGACCTTCTCTCTGCAGGGGTACAAGGTGTACATCGCGGGAGAGTCGTACGCGGGGGCGTACTGCCCGTACATCGCGTCGGCGATGCTGGACAAGAACGACACGACGTACTACGACGTCAGCGGCATGATGATCTACGACCCGGTGCTGGGCGACGACGTGGTGCAGGACTCGGCCACCACGGTGCCCTTCGTCGACTACCACCGCAACCTGATGCCCTTCAACGACAGCTTCAGCGCCTACATCCACGGCCTGCACGACTCGTGCGGCTTCGCCGACTTCAACGCCAAGTACCTGACCTACCCGCCGCCCGGCCCGCAGCCCGCGGGTTACGCCCAGAGCGTCAGCCGCGAGTGCCAGAACCTGTGGGGCGTGATCCTCGACGAGGCCCTCAGCGTCAACCCCTGCTTCGACGTGTACCAGGTGGCGACCACGTGCCCGCTGCTGTGGGACGTGCTCGCGTTCCCGGGGTCGTTCGGCTACCTGCCCGAGGGGGCCGAGGTGTACTTCGACCGGACCGACGTCAAGACCGCGATCCACGCGGACGTGAGCCACACGTGGGAGGAGTGCGCGTCGGGCGACGTGTTTGTGAACGGGCGCGACACGTCGGACCCGTCGACGTGGAAGGTGCTGCCGCACGTGATCGACGCGACGCAGAACGTCGTCATCGGCCACGGCACGCTGGACATGATCCTGCTGCCCAACGGCACGCTGCTCAGCATCCAGAACACCACCTGGGGCGGCCAGCTGGGCTTCCAGGCCGCCCCCGCCGAGCCCTTCTTCGTGCCCTTCCACTCCCTCTCCACCGCCGACGAGATCTACAGCGAGACCGACCAGACCAAGCTCGGCAGCATCGCGGGCGCCGGTGTCATGGGCACCGCGCACACGGAGCGCGGGCTGACGTACGTCAGCATCGACCTGTCCGGCCACATGGTCCCGCAGTACGCGCCCAGCGCCGCCTTCCGCCAGCTCGAGTTCCTGCTCGGCAAGGTCGACAGCTTGAGCTCCGTCAAGCCCTTTTCCATCGAGCCCAACTACCCGCAGCCGGCGGCCGACACGCTAGGCAATGGCACGGGCCCCGCGACGTCGGACTCCAAGGCCAGTGCGGAGGGCACGGGCAACGTGTCGGCTAGCGCTGCGAAGCAGAGTGCGGCGGCCGCTGTGAGGTCTTGCATAGGTGCAGGAGCTGTTGCGGCGGCTAGTTTGGTTGCGGTGATGAATCTGTAATTTACGGGTGGGATTCATGCTGCTTACGTGGATACGAGATCGGTAGCTCATGTAGTAATGAAATGAAAAAGTTATGCTCAATCACTGGTACTGTTTCCGAAGTGCTGCTTTCTAAGCCTTGATATGTCTATGTGCTGTAAACCGTTCTCATTATAATAATGAGGTCAGAAAAACTCAATCCATCGTCGTAAGATTAAGTATGCTGGCGATGATTACCATTTGAGATGTCCCCTATCTCTATGATTACCTCGAGCTCAGAGATATATATCAGTCACACAAGATCAATCCTTAGTAGTAAGCACAGTATGAAGTGAATGGGAGATAATTGTCATTTGAATTCATAAGATATACGCCACACAGCCTCGTACCCAAACGCTCTTCAAAGGTAGGTAGGTATTCATGCTCAAAACACCGCTTTGCATTTGATACATCCATTCACGGAGGGGAGTAGTGAGCGACATCTACACCAAAAAGTGCCAGAGTCGGAGCGCATCGTATGCAACTTCGCATAACCCAGCGTAGCATAATAGCATAGCAAAAAAGCTAGCCTCCCCTCTTATTTTCCACACTTTTCTCATTTGCTCTTTTCGACTTCATACGCATTCGATATCAAATCCGCACGAGACTGTGTCCTCGGCTTGCATCGCATTTTGCATTTGACTCCCACCCACCAACCAACCAGCGAGCTGTGAATTCCCCAACGCCTTGCTTAGTAATTCATTCGAAACATCAGACATCGATATACATTGTGTTGTAACATGTACCATAACGTCCTACCCACACCACACACGGAGAAACCAACTAGGCTAGTCTAGTCCTAGTCGGCGGTCATGGTGGTCTTGCCCTCGCGCCGCCGGAGCTCCCGCAGCACGGCGACGACGCCGTTATTGCGCAGCCGTTCCAGGACGATGCGCATGCCGTCGCGCGACTTGACGAGCTGGTCGTCGGTCTTGTTGGAGGCGATGGACTCGATGCTGCTCTGGATCCGGTGGGCGCCCCAGGTCGAGATCCAGTCGCCGAACCGTCGCTTGCCGGGCTCCTCGCCGCCGTCGGAAGACTCGAGCGCAGCCTTTTCTTGCTTTTTGCTCCCTAGCCTAGACGAGTAGGAGAAGGTGGTTGTGACGAAGGTGTTGGGAGATAGTGGCAGGGAGACAGCAGGGACCAGAGAGCCGGAAGTTGTGCCGTTGCCTTGCGGGTCGGGTGGTGTGATGGAGTAGTGCTGCTGCTCTACTACACTCAACACTCCGGTGTAGTTGAGGTTGCGACTCTCCGTCTTCATCCACCCCTCCTTGATATCCACGACGCTAGTCTCGAGCACATAACTGGACTTGTCGCCACCTCCACCAGTGACACTAGTCGGAAGTAACTTTACCACGGCGGAAGGAAGACGAGTCTTCTTCATGTGAACCCGTGTGGTATATAAGCGGCCGGTCTCCGAGTCGACATGAGAGTCGATGGTGTCGGTGGAGAGGACATGGTTGGAGAAGGGATTGAGCTTGGGAGAGTAGTACCGTAGGAAGAAGGCGAGGGTTACGGTCGGGAACGGGTGGGAGTAGGCATGGTTGGTCGTGTGAGTGAGAACCATTTTGGTGGTGGCGAGTTCGCGTATCCCTCAGATCAGATAGGATCCCTCAGATCAGATCAGATAGGATAAGGATGACTCGGATCCGGACAACTTGACGCAAATATCCAGAGTAAGGGTCTCTCACAAATAACTCAGATTATAGTATTTAAAAAGGGGTTCGTCGAGTTTTGATCAATGGACGTCCCTGTCTTGTACGTTGTCTACGTCGACATGAGGCTGAGTCTTGGACGGTTTCGATGCGGCTGCGTCGAAACCACAGTAATAAAAAAAATATTAAGTAATAATATTTCTTTTTCTTGGAGAAGAAGGTATACGGCCTATCAATCGAGGCTAGACTTTGAAAGGTTTAGACACTCATCAGTAGGAAAATAGGAAGAGCACCTCGACTAAAAAAGAATAGTTGTAGAAAGGAAGAAAAGGGGGCGGAAGGCGGAATGAGGGGGAAGAGAAGGAAGGTGGTGATGATGATGATCCCAGGTGATGTGATGTGTGTGTAGCGGTCGAACGAGTGCTAACGATACAACGTTCGACCGCCCCAAACTCAATTTTTTCAGGTACCCTAATCCAGAACAAATTGATCCGACTCGCCCAGCAGATGATCGGTCTTCCCTGTCATTGGTTACGTCCCGTCAGAATGCGGGGAAAGCTTGGACCAAAAGTGGCGATGCCCAATCTGTCTCTCGTCTACCAATCATGATTCAGCATATTTTCTATTTTGTCCCAGTACACGCAACCCTCGATTGGCTTACTCAACACTTCTTATTGATCTACCTACCCCTTCTCGACAGAGACGATGGCGATCGGGGACAAAGCATCACGGCAGAATCAGACCTAATGCAGAATATGGAGTCTTTGTCTTTCCAGCCGTCCCATTTCCTCTTCAGGACTACGATGACACCTGTGCTGATCGAGGTTATTAGTCGTTATCTTGTCAGCTCGTGAGCACGTGGTCACGGTCAACACCATTGCCGTTACCATCAATTCGAAAGGATCACACTTGAACTATTAGAGTACTAACCAAGTTGATGAAATCTATAAAGTCCAGTCTTAAGTCTTAACATCAATTAGCATCGGCCTACAGTAACTCGATATGCTTTTATTCGCGGAGCTAATGGGGATACTTGAGACTGTAATAGAGCCATGCCGGTGGCATATGAGTGTATGACGGCTACCAACGGGGTCCTGTCTTACATTCTCTAACTGCGGTTTCACAATGCTCCCGCAGCATAGCTCTTTATTATCAGATAGAATTTATGAGAGAACTTACAACTATCCAAGCGTAGAAAAATAATAATTGTGAAGATATATTAACACTTTAACTCGCCGTAGCGATGTTACCTGTAATTCAATGTAACAAAGTAACAAAGTACTTCGACCGTTTGTAATCAGTTTGCGTAAGAACGGTGATTAGCAACAGGGCAGCCTGGTAAGTTAGTAGGGATATTTAATAATTTAAAATGGATAATTTATTAATAATAAGTTCATATTTAATTTTTTATAATATTTTATAATATAATTATATTTTTTTTTTTTAATTTTTTTTTTTTAATTATATTTTAAAATTATTTAAAAAGTTAAATATATTAATATAAATATAATAAATATTTTAAATAAATAAAAAAAGTTTAAATTATTTATTAAATTTTTTATTATAAATTATATTATTAATTTAATATAACGATTTATTTTAATATAATTATTTATAATTAAAATATATTATTAATATAATTTTTTAATTTTAAATATAATTTTAAATTATTTTATTTATTATTATA
>MU400071.1:0-30584 GCA_022578945.1 Hypoxylon fuscum
AATAAAATTAATAAAATTAATAAAATTAATAAAATTAATAAAATTAATAAAATTAATAAAATTAATAAAATTAATAAAATTAATAAAATTAATAAAATTAATAAAATTAATAAAATTAATAAAATTAATAAAATTAATAAAATTAATAAAATTAATAAAATTAATAAAATTAATAAAATTAATAAAATTAATAAAATTAATAAAATTAATAAAATAAATAAAATTAATAAAATTAATAAAATTAATAAAATTAATAAAATTAATAAAATTAATAAAATTAATAAAATTAATAAAATTAATAAAATTAATAAAATTAATAAAATTAATAAAATTAATAAAATTAATAAAATTAATAAAAAAATTAAAAAATTTAAATTTTAAAATATTAAAAAATTAAATATAAATTTTTTTAATTATATATATAATTATAATAATTATAAATATTAATTATAATAATTATAATAATTTTATTATTAATATTATTATTAAATTTATTAATAAATATTAATAATAAATTTATATTTTATAAAAACTTTATAATTATTATACTTAATATACCCATTACATCCACGATGGCCTCAAGGTGTAATGGGTGTATTTAATGCACGGGCCTTGGTGTGGTGGAGTGGAATTGAATTGATTACACTTGGTGTATACCAAGGTGGATTAGGTGTGGTGGTTCCCGACACAGACTGTGATAAAGCATTGAAGGCTTCCCACAAGGGCTGTTATTCTTTGTAATAATGGTAGAGTATCCTCTCTTGAGGGTGATGTTTGAAATAGTAACGTAGCCCATCAGATACATCACGACAAATTTCTCCGTAAAGAGTAGCCTAGAACCAGGTCAGCTTGGGAAAACATAAGCAATTAAAAATAGGTAGGCAGTTTCATAATTTACACGTTCTAGCCGTATTTCTGTCTTTTAATTAGCAAATTCCAAAATAATGGAACTGGGGATAGGTATCTGAACGACTACGGAAAGATAGCTTCTAGGGTGCGCAAAAGCGACTGCCCTAACAGGGTGAATAAAGCACAAGACATTGTTCGTCCAATATGGTATCATCATGAAGATGGAGAGACACATAAAAGCGAAGAATGATTGGTTAGATACTTAAGTAATTTATAATTGAGATATAGTTCACGGTGTGTTTTCTGACTCCTCAGTCTAGGTCAATTGTTGGTTTCAGTTACAATCTGGAAGTATCTTGAAGCCGACATCCTACCTGCCTATTTGTTCTTTTTATATAAGGAAAATGCCAACCATTCAAGAATAATGCACCCATTTAAAAGGGAACTTAGAGTAATGGGTTTAGTTTCTGACTTCTTTAAAAACCAAACACTCAGTGTGACAAATACCAAGATATGTGTCAAAACAGGAACAAATACTATAATTCACCTATGTACTACTACGAATTACCCCTCAAATCTACTCGTCTAATTAAAATGGGTAGGCTGGGCAATAATGACCAGCAATCTTAGACTGCTTTGGGACTTTGTGTTTACAATGACGAGGCATATCTACCCGCCTGACTTGATCATGGGGACAGGGACAATAGTGATCCATGAGATCTATAAGGGAGTGGGGACAGGGGCAATAATGATCACCGTAGACTTCAGTTTTCCAACGAGTTCGGCGGCACCAATGGTCGAGCAACCCTTCAGTATTGTGAAGGGGGCAGCATCTTGGTTGGGCAAATTTGCAGGTGTCAATCAACACCGCGGAGCTGGCGTGGCTCGGACAATAGGGTGCGCAGTCATTTTGCTGTGCATCATACTCGAAAAGCTCGAAGATCCTATCATCACCATCAACGAGTTTATTGTCATTCCGTACTGTTGCGAAGCCGGTCGGTTTCCCGCTTTCGTCAATGACAACGTGGACATAACCGTACAAAACTAAATTCCGCGCCTCCGTGCCAAAGGCTAAGCACATATGAGGGTCGGCCTCGACAGTCCTGTGATGGAATTGGATGGTATCGGGATTCCAGATTGGAATCCTTTTCCCGTCTCTATCAACAAACATGCTAGACTGTGTTGCGCATCTGATGTAGACATGAGTGACTTTTTTGAGACTCTTGGCAGCTCGGCATGCGAAACCCTCGTTGGCCGTTCTGATTTCGGCATCGCTAGGGATCGTTCCCACCCAAGTAATCATAGGATCACCGACAGTGCCCTCGCCAGATTTACGCTTTGACTCGGAATCTCCTGTGAACTTGGGTCGCGGCTTTCCTTTTGGCATCTCTATACCAACATTCCAGCGCTTCGGGCAGTGGTCCGGAAGCTTCATCTGAACCTTCTCAAGTTTTGGTTCCTCCAAGATTTCGCCCGTTTCTATAGGGCTGTCCACCGCAGGTTCCATCTTGACCTCCTCAGGTTTTGGCTCCCCCGAGACTTCGACACTCTTTACAAGTTCGACAGTCTCTACAGGACCGTCTTCTGTATGCTCTGTCTTGGCCTTCTTAGGCGCTGGCTCCTCCGAGGCCTTCACCGTCTTTGCTTGTTCATTTTCATCAACAGCAATTTCGTCCGCCTTTCGCTTAGAAGCAGTGCGTCGTTCCGGAGTGGTCGCCATTGTCGATGTTGAAAAAGTTGGAAAATGTGCCTTTTAGATAATAAACAATAAACACTACTAGGTGTAGACAACTACTAGGTACTAATTTGAAGACATGTTGTAGTAGGACACACCAACTTATATATCAAGATGCTGAAAATTGCAGATCACACTTGAGCGCTATTGAAGTCTTTCAAAACAGACAAACCCCTTGTCTCTATTATTCAGCGAATAAATTGGGTAGGTTTCTTTCACGGAGGTAAATCTAGATTGAAAAGCTTGATTGGTGTTACAACTCAAAGAAAACAAGACAAAGAATCAGCTAAAGGACAAAGAAGCCAATGCTCATGTAGGTGTAAGACAAGATGAAACATAGGTACCTAGGATTTCAAGCAAGAAACATGTAGCAAGCGCAAAATACATTACACTCTATTATGTAGGAAGATCCATGATTGTATCGGCATTCGTCTTATTGAAAGTATCTGAACTCCCCCTTACCCCCTTTTCTATCAAGCCGGGATTGGCAACTCCAAGCATAAACAGGCAGGTAAAACCACTATAGCAATCAACCTTTATATAGTAGTCCAATTGTAATAGGCAAAGTAGTAGCAAATATGATAGATGAATAAATGGATGATAAAGTTGGCTTGCCAGCTTGGAACAAGCTCTATAACAGCGAATTGAAAAAAGAAAAAGATGAAAAAAAAGGACAAACTACCTAGGCAGCCGGGTGATTAGACTCCCCAGCCAGACAATGGATTATCACCCGGAAGTTCCGTGATCCACTCGTCCGTTGGATCGGGGAAGGCAGAAGGGATCTCGCAGGTGTCATCCTTATTGACGCCCCCCGGTATCTCAGGGCAAGTGTCCATCCCCGCGTCACCAGCATTGCATCCGTCGATAATCGTCTGAAGGGTGTCCGTATCCCATCCCGAGATAAAGTCCGCATGCGAGCTATACCCGGTCCTATCGCCGTTGGACAGTACGAATGGTTGGTTTTGGCCGTCCACGTCCCAGTCATTCTGGAATTTCAGCGTGTCGTAGTAAACTTCGTAAAATAAGTGAGCAACATGTGTCCAGCCCTGCGGACAGTCCGCCTTGCCGCCGCTGGTGGGTGTGGGGAATGCCATGTTGTTATGATAGTCGTCCAGCCCGGCTGCTGGATTGTAGCATGAAGGCATGTGGATATCCTGTCGTAGAGGCGAGGCATAGCCGTCGCAATTGACAACTGGAAAGCCAGCACCGCTCCCCTTGTTTGTTGGATCTTGCATTCCGGATTTGGTGCCATCTGAATCCGTTGGATATCTGTTGATATTGCCGTCTTGTGTAGGGCATGTCCATTGTACTGCTTGTATCTCGCCCTGGGATGGATCAAGTTGAAGACCACCTGTAGAGGGTGGCGTTCTTTTCAAAGCGTCGCCACTCATCATCTTGAGACCTGGCGGGAACGCTTTTATCTCGTCATTGGTTGCGTCAAACCTGATAATCGTCAGGGGTAGGCCATCTCAGAATACAGTTGTGCATCTTACTTATAGTAGACATTCATATAGAATAGTGGGACCTTTTTAAAAGTCCCGTTAACAGGTGACTGGAACCATAGGCCGGGGACCCAGTAGTTGCTCTTGTCGTTGATGATTTTAGCGTTCGTGCACTTAGAGTCTAGAAGCTGGTCCTTCTCGACGGTGAGGTCGAAGTTGCTGCCTCCCATTATTCCGTGAGAGTGCGTCGATTTGGACCCAGGACTGACGACGGGGTCCATCCGCCCTTCTGTAGAGAACTTTCCTGCCTCATTGTTGAAGTGCAAGACAGCAAAGGTCCCTTCATCTTTCGCTGTTACGGCAGCAGCTAGTATAGCGAGAGAGTATAGACTGATAGCTTTCATCCTGGATACAGAAACAATAGAGCACCGAAATTCGTAAACTTTGCATTGAAATCTGTCACATTACAGTGCTACATATTTAGTTGCCAGTCCCTAATCTTTATAGATCCCATACCCACCCTCAAAAAGCATTCGATTTGAAAGATAGATGCTGAAACACCGGCCCCGAGAGGCACTTTTCACCACCGTCCACCTTTGATCAGGTTTTTTTGATCTAGAATCGAGCGAGTCATTCACATGCAGATTTCCGTGGCTAAAGCAGCTAGGTATTAGTACGTTAGAGCCACATGACATCGCATAAACCGGTCCTTCATTGGCCATTACTTCACAAAGACGGGATAAACTGATGTGTCAACAACTGGCAGGTTATGAAGGCGTGGAGGGAATGTCCCTGATGCATGCCCCTGATCCGACATCTGCATCAAGATACATCAGTTATCATATGCCACGAATCCTCGAGGCTGAAAGAATGCACTGCGACTGGTGAGACTTTGCAGGCACACGGCATCATAAAAGAATGACAGTTAGATCAGATGCTTATCAACCTTCAATACGTTACATGCATCTTTTATTGGTGGGATTAAATGCCATGCAAGCCACTCGGGACATCTTGAAAAGTCAACTATACATCTGACAAGCCACACGGCTCCTTGCCGTTGGCCCTTGGGCTGATTCGGTAGTTTCAGCCCTGCTGTACCTGCATTAGACTTGCAGCGCCCGACTAAGTCATTCGGCTAATCGGTATGTTGGGACTATCCACGAATCATAGGTACATACCTACATGTACTCCAGAAATAAGCAGAACCCCTTAAATCTTATGCATGTGAAGCCAAAGCCGAAGCCATTCCTTTGTCTCCTATCGGATGATAGCTGAGTAAGGAGTTAATATTATTGGCTATTTTTCCTAGATTGCGGAGGTCGTTGAATTCAGCGAGCTTTTCCCACCCCACTTCACATGAGAAGGATATTTCTGCATATTTTATCGGAGTAGAGCACACCTATGTTCTAATAGCCCGGACAATCTTACAACTGCGTACCAATCATTCTTAATGTTAGCCACAAGTTTCCTTTAACCGCTTGAGGAAGTGGTAGCAATTCACTATTATCTTGTATGCTGTGAATGACTATGGCATGCGTTTTCATTGTCAACGCTTCAGATAACTTCTCCAGCCATAAGCTATTTTGGAACAGGAGGTAGCTTCTCAATTATACATTGTTCTGCTAGAATCCATTCTGATTGTAAAAGATTCAATGCACAATAATTTCCCTCTACCAAAGCTCTTTGTGAAGACCAACCGAATCCAGCGAAGTTTAAACCATTTCCAAAAGAACAAAAGAAACGTCCAGGCACTGTTTCTATTTATGCCAGAATCCATTTCGACCCCGACAAAGGTTCAACATAATGTAGATTGGATCTGTAGAACTTGCTCTATGAGGACTTGGCACCTTTTATTAAGTGCTTCGGGACCGTGTCATGTCCATCACCAGACTCACGATCCGGTCATCTTAAGATCTTGAAGTACCTAAAACAAATGTCCTCTACTTCGTCTTCCTTTCCACGTGAGAAACACATAGGGGTAACTTCATCGCACCCAATTGACGCCGTTCTGTTTGGCGTTAAGTTGTCCAATGACGATGATATGGGGGAAGAAGACAACTGGGGCGACCCGCTAGACCGCGCCGACGTCGTCAAAAGATGCCCCGGGCCGACAGCACCCCCCAACACCGTCCGTGAATGGTTTCAATCGTACCTTGCCTATCGAGGGTTAAATCCCCACGCAGCTAATGAATGCTTTTGGACGGGGTTAGAACTACACCAAACTTCACCGTCGGAACTGCAAGAGGCCTTCAAAAAGTACTGCAGATTGCACGACTGGGAGGCAAACATCTTAGCCGCCGATGTGCGCAATATCCTCGAGGTAAGCAGGGGACCATTGAGACTATGCTGGCCAAGTTTGGAGGCCAACAGGAAATCAATACTAACGTAATATTCTCATAATAGATATCGAGTCCGCTTGCAACCCCTAAACGCACATACTTCCAAAGGTACGTCGAGTACCTACGAGGCCCCGATTTCTACCGCAGACTCACGAGAACATCGACGTTTGTGGATTGTATTAAAAGTCTTTTTGCATTGATGTGCTTTGTGGCAAGCCATCTCATCGCATTTGAGTTAGTCAGCATTATAGTCGGAGTAATAATGAGCTATTAAATCCTGTACTCTCGGGGGCCCATGGTGAATCAGGCATGATGAAGCTGAAAATGAGCGAATGAGTCAATCTAACCGTATATTTATCGTCCTCTTGACCGGTGTTCAAGGGGATTGGAATTAAGATACCAAGTGCCGAACTTGTACGCCGTGGTTTATATCGAAGACTCGGCTTTAGAGATGTTCTTCCAATCTCCGGCTTACCCAAACCCGTTCGACGCCTGGTCCTGCTGCTTAACCCGCGCTATGGGTCGAGTCATAGTATACACACCAATGTGCAGGAAGTAGATCAAGTTGATTTAATCTGTAAACAAGTCGACATATGATGTGTAAGCAGAGCGTGCGTATGCCCCAAATGCACCTGCAACGCTATGATTAGCCGATAGGGGTTTTCTAGATCTACCGTTGCTAATCTCAACTTCCAAATAGAGCATCTGCGATGCTTCCCCACACCCGCCGCCTTGGCCTGCCCTAAAAGGGGAGTTGTTGAACTTACTGTATCAGTACGTAATGGTTGGTCAATGATGCATCTTGGCAACCATCCAAGGATATGCTAGACCGAGCCCCCAAAATCCAGTTTTCTCAAGATTCATCCGGAGACAACATCAAAACGCCGTCTGCGGCCGTGGAAATACGAAAAATTCTGACTTCAGTCTCCGAGTACTGTTGTAGGCTCAGCATATATAAGTCAAGTCGAGAACTCATCTCCTGCTGTTACTTCGTACTAATTATCCGCACGAATTGTTCAAAATGCTGAAAGTCACGTCTCTTCTTGCGCTCTGGGGCATGAGCTCCTTGGTTGACGCGCAGTCAAGCCAGACAGACTGCCCGGCTACGGGCGAACCTATCATTGCCCACACCGGGGAGCCCGTCGGCACAGAACAGCTTTACGACGAGAGTGTGTGCATTGGCCTGAACATTGGTCGAATATGACTGGCTGACCTTGGTTTAGTTACTATGTACGTCACGGGCAATGCATCTGATGTAGGTGTGCTGTATCTGACGGACGTATTCGGCATCCAATTGCTGGAGAATAAGCTGTAAGTATTACCATACTCTATCCGTAGGATATCACACCTAACATGATCCAAGACTGGCGGACAGCTTCGGGCGAGCCGGTTACCTTACCGTGGCTCCAGATATGTTCAATGGAACGCCGGCGCCGGGAGACATCAATGGAACGCCGGATTTCAACGTGACGAAATTCCTCGCCGACCATAGCCCCGAAGCTACTGACCCAATCATTGCATCGGCCATTGACTTCATGCGCACCGAGCTTGGGGTGAAGAAAGTTGTTGCGACCGGGTACTGCTTCGGCGGCCGCTACACTTTCCGCGTGCTAGCCGAAGGAAAAGGTGTTGATGTGGGTTTCGCGGCTCATCCAAGTCTTTTGGAAGACGCCGAGATCTCGGCCATCACAGGCCCGGCTAGCATTGCCGCAGCAGGTTGGCGGTCCCCTCTACGTTGAAAAGATGCATCCGACGAGCTAACTTGGTGGCTAGACGCTGATGACATGACACCGGCCGAAAGGCGATCTGCAATCGAGGCCTTGCTTCTCGATACCGGATTCCCGTATTCGCTTGCATTATACGGCGGTACTCAGCACGGATTCGGTGTACGAGCAAACATCACGGACCCGAAGCAGAAATTCGGAAAGGAAGAGGCTTTCTTCCAGGCTATCAGATGGTTCGGAGCTTGGGCCTAGGTTAAGATGGCGTGTCCGAAGACGTCACCGAATTTGGCCTAATCAGGCACTTGGACCGACGAGAACTCATTTCATCTCGGAGAAAGGTCAAGATTTGCTGCATCGTTGGGATGGACAGACTTTCTAGGAATTGAATAATTAGTATAGGTAGATACATAAGTTGCTTTGCTTTGAGGACTGAGTAGTAAGTCTAGATCTTGAAACACTAGGAATGATCTTTCAACAGGTGCTGTTGAACATGAGATGTGACCACAATAGCTAGTAGTATTTTTGTGGCAGTCGATGATTTACATAATGGCAACGACGACGATCCCTAGATTGTGGCTGCACCAAATTGCGTAGGTTGGATACGAGAAATGAAAAAACCGGGAACAAGGGAGTGGAGGTCTTGACATCAGTGATGTTATATCAATACTGTTATAGTTGGGCGTTGTTGCATGGTACTGAATAATTCTTATCGAGTTGAATATTTCAGCTGACCACAAAAAGACATTGCCAATTGCTCCGGAGGCAGCAGGAAAAGGGTTCTCGAGTTCTCATAAGTTGAAATCGCACATCGCACTAGATCAAGTTCGTGGCATCGTCTGCGCAGTTGACGCAAAAGTAGATCTTTATGTACGCAACACATACAGCTGGAAACTCAGGAAAAAAACGCGTTGGAGAGATCGTGGAAATCTGGATTTGGTGGGGCTACATATGATTTCGCGTGGAGACAGCCAATTGTTGCGAGATCCTCGGCAGACGGGCATTAGCGGTTTAGCGTGCGCAGTCCACGTCATTTCTGCAGTACTGATTGGCTGCTAAGCTACGCTGATGCAGGGACAAGAGTGGTTGTATGAGAGTACTTGCGTGATCCACCCAACCACCTGCAAAAAAGATTGTACCCATTTAGCCTGCAGGAGGCTTGGCGGCTAGCTCTGGCCCCACAGTAGCTTGGGGCTTCAGCTGGTCGACATCCCTCCAGCAACGACCAGCCACATCTTTTATTTACTTCCGTGCTGCATCCATCATAGAAATCCAGGTGGCAGGGCCAATTGCAGAATCTTTACTGCACATTGCACCCATTTTCGTACCGCAACTTTTGAACGATCTACTCGATCCGAGAATACCAACCTCCTTCAATTACTGAAGAACCAATTGTAGTAGCGAAGGCCAAAAAAGGGAAAAGAGAACTTAGAGATACTTGCCAACGAGTCTCCAGAGACAACTCTATTCTTCTCTCTCCTTATTCTAGCTTTTCTAAAGGGCAAAGGGCTGTTGTCCGGAAGAAAGCAAATTGAACTTCTAAGTTACAATACCTACCTAATCATAACATTACCATACCATACCTACCATACCATACATACCTTACCTTACCTTACCTACCATTCCTCACCTGAACCCACCTGACTTCCATCGTCAACACAAAGCACAACATCCTCCTTGTGCCCGTTGATAGAGTTGATCTGACAAAGACAAGAAAGGATTGCGATAATCTAGTTATCGACGAAACGAGAAAAAACTTTGTGCTCGACGACGGCCGCCTTTTATATGCTTGCCGGCGAACAACGAGTTACGACTACATTCCAGTAAAGACGTTCGTGGGACTTTCGAGATCAACCTTGCCTCCAGCATTCCCTCTCGAGACATCCCATACACGCCGCCCCGAAACCTCATCGCCGCATTCCAGCGCTGCTGCGTGAGAGACTATCCAAACCACACCGTCGCTCCCCGGGAGGACGGCTGTGGAGAGAGGAACTATTACCTCGGGAATTTTTGGGAGAATAAGCAAACACAATGCCGGGATTTCAAGTCGGTTGGTATCGTAAGTAACAACTACATCCGCGTGAGCGTCTAGTACGGAGAGTCGATAGATACTAACAGCATATCGTAGGGTTCATACCGTTCCTAGGATACCACCATGTCTTGATGATTTTAATAGCAGTATCCATAATATTACTATGTAAGTCAACGCATTCCTCGCATTATGCGAATCAAACACTAACGCATCATACCCACAGCACTCTTACTAGCAGGCTGCTCATCCTCTTCGCCGCTGATCCCCGATATCTTCTTACTCTCCCTCTACTACGAGAAGTATACCGCCGTACCGGATACTTCCCAGGTCGACTACAATGTCAACCAGGCCATCAGTAACATTGTCGGGTCTGCCCACTTGCAGGCCCGCGTCGGGTACTTCGGTATCTGCATCAACCCGGACGGCGGCTCGTGGCTCTGCAGCAACAACGCCACCGCACTAGCCAACGAGGTCTCAGTCGATCAGGACCCGCTGAACCTCATCTGGCTGGCGAGCCAGTTCAAGGACATGATCGTCTTCCCCTACCTGATCATCATCGCCATCATCTTCGCTTTCGTGTGTTTCCTGCTGCTGGCTACTTTCCCCGGCTGGCACGAGGAGGAGGACAGCGAAGGCTCCGACCGCGAGATCAAGCCCTTCCCCAGCCGGCCCGTCTCGCAGATCGCCCTGGCCATCATCTTCATAGCCTCCATCTTCGTGCTGGTGTCCGTGTTATGGCAACATACGGCGTCGGTCGCAGCGTCCATCATCGCGCAGGACTTCGGCAACGGTAGCGTCTTGTCGGGGATCGGCACGAGCGCCATGGTCATGGGCTGGTTTAGCTTCACGTTGCTTATCATCGTCACGATCGGCCTGTTAGTCATGATATTGAGTATAAGAGTGCTCTCTCAATTAGCGGACTAATGAGGATGAAGAGAGCTACTTCGTGGTCGACGAATGTGGGGGAATGACGATTGTGTTTTCGTGCGTACGTGTGTATATGGGAAGGCATTCGAATGCCGTAAAGAACGCAACGAATTTTTCTGTCGATTGAACAAGCATATGGGAACTGGAGTTACGTAAAGAAGGGCGGCACCTCGGGTGAAATAATGATTTTTGGTTCATTTTTCTCTACTTCCTACCTGTTCCATGGCCTCGTCCATTTCCAACCGCCACCTTTTTTTTCGACGGCACGGCATCGCGATGTTCTTGTCTTGTCCACCAGGGAGCGGAAATGACGGATGGGTCGGGGAAACGACGCCAGGGGCGAAAAGAAAAAAGTACCGATGGATTACATATGCGGAGGTCAATAATGATGGAACGATTAACAGACGAAGAAGACCTGGAATTTCCAAGCAATCGAGCATGTCGCCGACAAGGGTGGGAGCAGTGACAGCATGCAAGGTTGGAAAACCCGATCTAGGTTGTGTATAGGATCTTGTACTAGAAGAAGAATGGCATCTCTGCACTTGAGTTTTGAAATGTGGAAAGTTACGCTGCAATTGAATGTGATTAAGCAATGAATTTTACCTAAGAGACGCCGATGAAATTGCGTAAATGTGACATGAACGTTCCTATCGTGACTCATGATAATATGTAGGGCCTAGACTAGGATGGCAGAGATGGTGCCAATTACAAATTGTCCAGTCAACACTTCTTACTTCTTATTCCATCAAATTCGTAAAAGCAATCAATCAAATTTTCGCGTCGGACGAAGGCATTCGGGGATTCCGCGTTGGTTTGACCATGTCAGTGAACCTGAATGTGGCTTCAAGAATCATCTCTTTACTATGTAGTTAGTCATGTAGATGGAATCAATATTCATGGATTCTACATATATTTTGTTCAAGTGGTACAATTTGCAACCATGATCTAACATTTACCGTTAACTCTACAGTACTCCGGAAGGCAAGGGGAATAAGTCATCTTCTATCTTCCTCATGGCAATGCAACAAGGCATTGTTCATAACGAAAATGAATCCAAAGATTTGGAGTGGAGAACAAAAATTCCGCCCCCTACGATCCACGAGGGATAATAGAAGAGGGTCGACGCCGCGCTGTGCAATGCAGGTCCTCCCCCTTAAGAACCCTCATGCTTGAGCGAGGGTTCTTGGAACAAGGTAAGTATGAAGAAGAAAGGAAAAGAGAAGTTTGAGAATTGGGGGAAACGCCAGCTATTTAACCATTTTTTCGAGCTCCTCTCTAGCGCGGCAGAATCCCTTAGGCAGAAAAGCGGTGGGAGATAAATGGGGCTTGGTTCCATGGCGCTTGCTTGGAGGTGGTTGGGCGGGCAGCTACGTCGCAATTGCCCCACCTCCTAGGTAATTGCCTTACACCCTGACACCTTCGCAAACTTTCAACGTTTGCATCTTCATTATTCAGTACCTAAGGCAGGATCGGTCTTCTGTTCTTGGTTGTAAGTGAATGTGAAACTTTGTGTGCCAGGTTTCCCTTTATGGTTACCTAAGGCAGCCAATCTGTTTGCTGGTTTACGGAGTACACCAAGATGTGTAAAGACCTCTCGGCGGCAATGGTAGGGACGAATGTAGTTAGAAGCCGAATACTGGCTGCCTAATACGACTTCAAGACCGTTCGAGCCAAGATGTAACGATGCGGCGCAGTCAAGCACTCTCAATATGCAAGAATCATGACTTTACGTAGACGATGAAACATCTTTGAACGTACGCATGTAGCCTCTAGTAAAGCGAATCCAACCGCCAACATGTCCTCCGTCACGACATCCATCCCCACCGGCGCCATCTCGGAATGGTGTCTCGTGCAGCGGACGACCCGCTCGGACCTCTTCGTCCCCAACTGCGCGAACGCCTTCCGGAACAGCACCGCCGCGACGCCGGACGCCTTTCAGAGCATCTGCTGCGACGGCTACATCGTCGACACCGCCGCGGACCTGTACGCCGCCGCGCCGCCGAACCAGCTGCCCGACTCCGCGCCCGACCTCGGCCCCGCGCACCTGCACCCCGTGGACCTGGCGAACCTGGTGTGCTGCGCCGTCGCCGGCACCCAGACCGCCGCGCTGGCCCTGACCCCGAGCCGGAAGACGGCGTGCGCGCCCGGCACCCCCGCGACCCCGCTGGCCAGCCTGGCTGCGACCAACGCGGCGAACGCGAGCTTGTACTCGGTCGCGTACGCGAGCGTTACGTCGTCGAGCTCCGCGGATCCCGAGGCTACGGTGACGAATGACCTATGGGGCTGGGCCACGGCGAGCTACGGCGCGTCGGGCACGCCTATGTGCTTCTGGGCGAACACGGCGAGCGGGTATGTGGACGGCGTGGCCGAGGTGACGGTTCCTGTTACGTATGTCGCGCCGACGAGTACTTCGGCTACGGAGACGGGCTCTGCAGCGGCGTCGACGTCGTCGCCTAGTGCTGCGTTTTCGCACACGAGGACGCAAGGGGGCAAGTCTACATGGGCCACTGTGCTGGGGTTAATGGTTATGGGCTTGTTTCTAAGCTAAGGGTCATACTCTACACATTTGCATTCTCCATCATATATGTTACGAGATACGAAAACGCGTTGATGATATCCATAATTGTTTAATTCACCTATCTAAAAGATATTATATATTACAATTTACTATATTTCGGTGCCGTCTCGTTAAGCAGAGTCCATCTGATTCTTTAGTGCTGATATCCTGGGCATATATGATTCTCTATCGAAATTGGCACAACAGCGACATGGGTTCCTAATATGTCACTAACAATACCTAATGACCACAACATTCTTCCTGCTCATGAAAGTGACACTTCATATTCCCAATATTTCCAAGAATTCCGATTCCGATCTACCTGTTTCGCTGATCCACCAGTGGGTATCATCTTTTCTAAGCGGCCGTTTATCATCTCATATACCAAACCTATCCTTCTCCCCATTTTACCATTTCAAGCAAGCCAATACCACACCTTCTCGAGCCAATTCTTCGGCACCGGCTCCACGTCCGCCGCGCACATCTCGTCCATCTCCTTCTTGCCGGTCAGCACATCCACGTGCTCTACCTTGATCGCCAGCCTGGTCCTGTACACCAGCTTGTGCGCGATATACAGCACTAAGAAGATGGGGATGGTGATGTACGCGGCGAGGAAGTTGCTGGCGCTCCACTGCGAGGGGAAGAAGACCTGGAAGCCGTTGGTGAGGGTGAGGAGCGAGATGACGAAGAGCACGACGTAGGTGGCGTACGGCTGCAGCGGCGTGCGGAACGGCAGCGCGTCCAGCATCCCGTGGAACTCCATGGCCCGCCGGAAGCGCAGGTACGTCACCATGATGACGATCCACGCGATGAACCCCGAGATGGTCGAGATGTTGGTGAACCACTGGAACACCTGCGCGCCGCTGTTGGACACGTTGAGGAACGCCAGGCACCCCACGAGCAGCGTGAACAGCACCGCGACCCACGGCACTCCTCGTTTGGTGGTCAGCCCGAACCATCGCGGCGCCTGCCCGTTGATGGCCATCGAGTACAGCACTCGGGAGCCGGAATAGCAGAACGCGTTGCCGGCCGACCACGCCGACGTCAGGACCGCGGCGTTGATGACGTGGTTGAGCCCCTTGATGCCGGCGCGGGCGATGCCAATGACGTAGGGACTAGCCGAGGCGTTCGAGTCTCCCGACAGCAGCTGGTCGTCGTCGTTAGGCACGATGATGCCGATGACGAGCGAGCCCAGCCCGTAGAAAATCGCAAGACGCCACACAAAGCGGCGCGCCGCCTTCGGGATGTTGCGCCGCGGGGCCACGGTCTCGCCCGCCGAGAGCGCGATCAGCTCCGGCGACGTGATGAACGAGAACCCGGCGCGCACGAGCGCCGTCCAGTACGCGAGGAACTTGCCCGTGTCGCCCTGCACCAGGTACGGCACGAACGCGCCCGGCGGGTCCCGCCAGTACCGGAAATACAGGGGGTCGTGGTTAGGGCCGCCGCCGAAGAACAGGACGATGCCCAGGATGATGAGGCCCATGATGGTGATGAGCTTGATGCTGGCGAACCAGAACTCGGCCTCGCCGAAGAAGGACACGGCGATGATGTTGAGTAATAGGATGACGATCAGCTGGATGGCGATCCACACGGCTACGGGCACCGCGTTGGTCCAGTATTGCAAGATGATGGCGCCTGCTGTGCATTCGGCTGCGACTAGCATGGCGTATGCGTACCAGTAGTTCCAGCCGTCCGCGAACGCGAGGCTAGGCTCGACGAATCGGCCGACGAAATATGGGATGGAGATACCCTTCATGGGGAGGTACGTGACCATCTCCGCCAGATTATTCATGATGACCCACACGCACATCATCATAGACAGGTACGCCATGAACAGCGGCGCAGGCCCCGTAATCGCCAGGATCTGGCCGGAGCCCACGAACAGGCCCGTCCCGATAGCGCCGCCTAGCGCCAGAAACTGAATGTGCCGGCTCTTGAGTCCGCGCTCGAGTTGGTGCTCAGCCCCGAGGTTCATCTCCCCGATGTGGTTCGACAAGGTGCGATCGAGCGGCTCCTTGGGCTCGGACTCGGTCCGCGCAGCCTCGTCGGCCACGTAGGCCACGCCTTCGCTGCTGTGTCTCATCCTCGACTCTACGCTAATATTGGGCAATTAAGGCTCGCGCTTCATGCGGAGTTGCGACGACAATCGCGCAGCCCTCTGCCGTTTTACTACTGTGCGGAGAGAGATGATTGGCGCAGTGTAGGAATGCGACCGGCGAGATACGATGCGCTCAGTGGTTTTATTTAAACTGACAAACAAACAGACAAACATTCACCTACCCAGCTTACTATGTATCACGAGACCCAGAATATTAATAAAAATGCAATATTACGTACACCGATGCTGTTCCTCTCGTCCTTGACCGGGGGCCATATAGTGGACCGGTTACACCGTCGCAGCGTCGGCCTTCGAAAATGGCAAGATCGGAGTCGAGCAATTCCTAGTTGAGGGGTAGCAAATCGTGGAGAAAGTGGTTCTAGGATTCGCATCCTGCAATGGTGGAAATTGAACCAATAAAGATTGTCATTGAATGCATGGCAAAGGAATAGAAGAGATATATCTACTACGGTCTTAGCCGTCGAGACTAATAAGATGCAAGAGTGAGGGTTGAGGCTTAAATTTTCTTTGTCTGATAGGTATGACCTCGGATATTTCCACTATGGACGGTATGGTCACCGCAGCTTGGCTGACATGCACTGAATTCGGTGTCTTAAATTGGAATAGGTTTGATATTTCAACTGCCGCCTCTATCCGAGCATACCCATCTACTTTGGAACCCTAGCGCCGACATGCCTCCTTTCATGAAACTAGAGGTTCACTGGCATAAAGCATCTATGTACATGCAATTATGTATATACCGTCGTATTCATGCGATAGAAATGTCTGGCGCACCGGGCAGTCGGGACGAGTCAGAATAAAAGCCGGTGTGTGAACCCGGTGGATGTGATGACGACGCATCACCCCTGTCACTTGCGTGGAACACACCATTCTGCGCCCTGAATATAAACTCAAGCCACTGTCGCTGGTCCGTCTTGGTCCTCTTATTTATATAAAAATTTTGATTTTGGACCTCTTTTTAGACTTTATCTAAGATTTTTGGCTCAAGTAGGTCGCTTGAACGGATGCGCCTCCGTATTCAATACCCACTCGTCTAAACTTATAAGATTCGGATCCGAGTATCTGTCCGTTTCATTAGCAACTCCCATCTTGATCACCATTTTTGAATATTGGAATGCAATCACTCACAGCAAATAGAAATATTTCAGTGTTTCGGCAAGCCAGAAACTTTCCATCTCGTTGTTCTGACTCGGATTTGGGAGAAGCACATTGTCAATCGCGCTGTTGCCAACCTCCGTCGTAGTATGTTTAACAATGGCGTCAAACATATCCCAACCTTTATCCTGCCAATATGTGTCACCTGTAATACGGTACATATACCAGACAGACTCAATTGCTTCCGGGCTGCGACGGAGTGTTAGCCAAGCTTGAGGATGCACGATATGCTCGCAACCAAGCATTCGATAATGCTCGCTCGGACGTTCACTTACCGGAGGATATACCCGTGGTAATTGGCACTGACAAAACCAGCTGGGAGCATTTCCGACTCGATCTTGTTCTTTACGTATTCCTCGTGGGACATTGGGCGCATCGGGTCCGGAAACTCGCTTTCGTCCTCGTCCTCTTCTTCCTCCTGAAGGGGAATCTGACTAACATCATTGTTGACGGGATCCCTCTTCTGTATTCCAACATTCTGGGGTCCACTGCCTGAAGCCCCTTGCGACTGGCCCAACTCGTCATCGAGATCTGCCGAGCCGAGGTTCTTATGTCCCTTCATCTTCGCCTGCTGGGCCTTTTGCGCTTTCCGCTCCTTCTTTTGCTTCTCGTACTCTGCAATTTGCTCGTTGCGGGTTTCGTAAAGCGGATCTAAATATTGCCAGTACAATGTCTCATTCCAGTGGCAGTTGTTGACCTCAGCACAAGGAACAACAGTTGCGGCCTCGGGCATGATACCACTCGGGGTGATCTCGTAAGCCCACACGCAACCGTCAGTGAGCTTCTTTCCAATTTCAACATCCTCGGGGACATCGAAGATTTTCCCACCCAAACCAAACATGCCACCGATAAAGCAAGTGAGGTGGGTGGCTTCCCACTCAAACACGGCGTCGGTCTCTGGGTTTCCTTGAGTGTTGATCTTGGCGGAGAAGAGAATGTCACGGTCATTGGGAACCATAGGCCGATATAGCAGCCATTTCTTGACAGCTGCAGCGACTTTGGTGTGTAGCGTTTTATACTTGGGCTCGAGTGCGCCAAGGAGCAGCCACTGTTTAGGGAAATATTCGTAAGTGCTATCTTGACTTCCGCCCATGCTGTATTGCTCTATGGACGACCAGGACCCCGGCGCAAGACCCTGGTGGATGCAAGTATCTTTTTCTTTCTCATCCCTGGAGTCGAAGACACTGCTATGGTGGTTTTCTAGCATGGAGATCTCTTGGTCATTAGGCGTTCCTGCTTGCGAACGTCTGTTCAAGGTACTGGATGCGTCTTCGCTGTCGTCTACTTCGGCGCCAGGCTTACTGCTCTTAGAAGTACTCGAAATGGACTTTTGAAGCTCAATCTGTCGCTGTTCTGCAAGTTCGGCTTCCTGGGCAGCGACCAAGGCCTCTGCAGTCCTATTGCACCCGGTCGCGTCAACATGCTCAGGAAAGATACCAGGGACCGATGTTCCCCGCTCTTGCCACTCATAAAAGGCATCGGTGATGCGTGCTACGGCATCATAGTACCTATCCTCCTTTGTGATTTGCGCAAGACGTGTGAATTCCATGGAAAGGGAACCCAGTTCCGCCACACTTACCCCCGCCTGGGCTTTCTTAGGCAGCGACGCAATGGCAGGCTTCCAGTTATAATATAGAATAGGCATACGATTCGGCGTATCGAAGACACCCATCAAGATCTCAGCCAGCTCGATGGCCTTCTCGAGAAGGATATCATACCTTCCGGCTTTGCCGCCACTGACATCGTACGCTGCAAGTAGTCCACCGAGATAACGAATGGTCGTTTCGAAAACGGGAATTTCATTGCGATATTGGGAGGTGGTAAAGTCAATCTTCTCGACTTCAAGGAGCGCCTCTTCAAACTCTTCTTTCATACCCATTATCCATAAGCTATCAAGCGCATCGACCAAAGTTGCGGCCCAGCCGCAGAAGGGGTCGCGAAATTTCTTAGAAACAGGACTCAGCTCATCATGTCCCTTAGCATAGGTCATGTAGCCGTTCCAACCGCGCACCATCTCAGCTTTCACCTTGGCGAGGCGATCCAACCGCTTCTCCCGGCCTGAGGTCGACTCTTTCCCAAACTTGTATTGTACCGTCGGTATGGACTTGGGCTTCCCTGTGGGAAGCGGAATAATTTCGTCATGGGGGACAGGGAAATGCTCGGGAAGCTTCTTCCAATGGATCGTGGTGGTTGTGGTTTCGGCCTTGGGCTTAGCGGCGCCAGGTTTTCCGTGAACACCCTTTCCAGCGCCCTTAGCCCCTTGACCCACGTTCTTGTCTGGTATATCGATCAACGGAGCGGTGGTAGTCCTTGCGGCGCCATCTTGGTCATATACGACTACCTTGGTCTCGTCGGCCGAGATCGTTGTCGTCGTGGTCGCGGTAGGGAGATCGAATTTATCGGGGTCATCTTTTGCGGTAGTAGGTTTCAAGTTTGGGATCTTAACCTCGGCAGGTTCTTTGGCTGGTTTCTCTAACAATTGCTGGGCTAGGTCGTCATCTTCGTTCGAGAATTTACTCCCACTCTTTCCGGAAGAAGATTGCTTGTTAGTCAGACCAAAGCCTCGCTCAGGAGACGACTTTGGCGGGGCTTTATTGTAAGGGATGGATGCCGACACAGACTCCCATTGTTCGCTATTCTTGGTGACTCGGTACAGCAGAAATACGACAATGGCAGCAAAGAAGACGTAGTAACGATATCTTCGTAGGCGAAACATGATTGCGATGGCACTTGGAATATATACTGCTGCTGCTCGTCAGAGCCTCGAGCAGCTTGGTGGCGGGGCAGATTTAGACGAAAGCCTCTTAAGCTAACGTCTCGTGCTCCCTAGGCCTAGAAAAAGGGTGGAAAGACAAAAAACGAGTATCAACCAAGACTCAATTCCAACATTTTTACCCAACAGTGTAAGGGAGTGATTGCTAGACGAGGCCGAGCCAATCTGGAGCCAATGTGGAGCAGGAGCCGGTAGAATACGAGCTCACTCACGATGGACTAGGGCTAAAAGCCAACAACAGAAAGCAAGCAGACAACAAGACTCGGTCTAATGAGATATCACCAACTCTTGAAAAGCAATGAACAAGGGAATAAGAAGCGACCTGGAACTTGCCAAGTCAAGGATTGACGGATGAATGAGCGTATGGGTTTTGGAAGGACAGATGGTCACCAGCACGACCATAATTGCCGTGCCGCAAAATACGGATGAAATGATGGAAAATACAAGTGCCAAGAGTCCAAATGGACAGCTGAGCAGACAGGTAGGCAGGCAGGCAGGTTAGAGCGAGCCTTGGCATGTTCATTAATTGGATCCCTTAAGACCCCTTTAGGGGGCCATAATGGCGTCGGCGGCTTATTCTTGGCATTGGACCTGGTCGATCACTAACCATAGTATTGGAATTAGTATTAGAAGTGTACAGAGTAGGATCTGACGGATTTGGGATGCATTGAGGATGAAAAGATTACAATTATGGGAAGTTGAAGACCGACACTTTTCGGTAAGAAAGATAAGGTAGCGCAAGCTTCGCGTTGCACCCCGTAATATAGTTCAGCGGTGTTACTCGTCCCGCGGTTCCGCTTTAAATAGCACTTGCCATATCCGCCGCTGCGATGCGAGGGTCTAGATTCTTTCTCTCTGGACTCTAGATTATGTGAGAAAGTGTCATCTCGAGTACAATTGAATTGTTAAGATAGCTTCCAGCTAGACACATGCTCACCCAAATATTTGAAACATTAACATTGCAGGAGGAAGACGATCAATCAATTTGCTCCGATATTTACAGATCTGTACTCACTATTAAAACGCGAAACAGCCCCTTATCGATTTGGCCACAGCGCCCAAGTTGGCGATCTTTGTGGGGTGCATGAACCCATGCTAATGGGCCCCGACCGCCGACTAAATAACGGCAGACGTTCTAGATTTTAACGATTTCCAACTCCCGGCTTGCACTACACCAATTCCGCTATCTTGCTTCCCCTTGCGATACGTGTATCACTGCTTTCTGGACTTGGACCGCAGCATCGGTGTGCAAGGCGGTGGGCCGCCATACCGTATCTCAATGTCTTGCGCCTTGAAACCGCATCGGTCACAGATCCCCAGGCCTCGCATCCCGGCGTCGAGGTAGCAGGGGATGTCGAGGCTGTCCGCAAGTTTCGTCACCCATCCCACGAGCGCCGATGCGTATCCTCTTCCTCGACTTGTCGCTTTCGTCATGATCAGCTCAATAACTACAAATGCTGGTTAGTGAGTTGATCAGGCGAGTTGTCCATAGATGTGAAGAGCCAACTCACAGACGTGACCCTCCTTTCCTACGACAAGGTAGTGGGCTCTCCCGAGCGGTTCGAAGAATTCTGCAAGCTTTTCTTCGCTCACGCCGGGGATATCTTCGCATCGCGACCATCGCGTTTCCCAAGACCTTCCGGCGATGCTTTGGCCAGGCCGGACCACGTGGGCGATTGCAAGCGCAACCGGTCTGCCTATTATCCTATGTTAGAAGTTTCATCAAATATGACTCGGGATGGCATGCAGACTATTGAGGTTTCTGACGACGGCCACTTTGGTCTCTGGTCTGTAGTAGGACTTTTGGCCAAGGAAGTTTTCGAAACTCCGCTGAAGCCACTTCCGTCCACCATCTGTATGTGGGAAGACGATCTCCCCCGGTCCGTTAAAGGCCTCCCAAAAGATCTCTACAAGATCGGGGATATCGTCCACAGTCGCTAAGCTTACTTTGCCCGCCATGTTGTATTCGGTTGTCAGTAGTAGGTACTTGGGGAGCTATCCACTTAGAAACGCGAGCAGCCATTTGCTTTATCTTCAGACGAGTTTAGCTTTTTGGGTTTTGACAGGTCCGACTTGCCGAGCCGTTGTCATTGTCAACCCTAACTTTGCCCGTAATAACGTTCGCGCGGCCCTGTCCGATATGGGCATTAAGCATGCTTCCCCACTGAGAGTTCGGATGACAGGTCGTCATTGTGATTCATAGATTGGACTACCACTAGGGTCTGGCTCGTCAACTTTTCTCAGGGATGCCATTTCACATGATCGCAGTCGGCTCTCTCTTGGTTAGGCCGAACCAATGAGAAATAATTGTACCTCAGATATCCTGAACTCTCTCGGTGCGGACATCAGGCCTCGTCGCATGATACAGAGAATTGCCTCTAACTTTCGGGCAGCCTTTGACGCGTTATTTCTAGGTACGGGGGTTTCATTCCACGATATCTCACGCCGTCTTACGAGCAGAAACCATGCGCGGAAGCTATCACGGTGATTACACGTGGTTTTTTGCGCCTCGATTCTAGATTTAGGTTCTACTACCTTAGGTACCGACTAACTTCGTCCATTACACATCAAGTTGCTGCTCTAAGTGACCAGTTCACTTGGATGGGTTTATCTACCTAGTAATCGGCCAATTAAGGACCAAGGAGCCAAGTCCTAAAAGCATACGTTATACTATTGATTCACCAACCCAAGTCAAGTTCGTTCTTGGACTCTTCCATTTCACATAATATACAGTTTGTCAAAATTAATCTACTGCCCACGTCTCTAATATCTTACTTCATCTCTTCACCCTTAATCTGGTCCAATCCCGCACCGAGCTTGAATAATCGCTCATCAATGCCCTAGGCAACTACGTCATGCATTCTATAATGAAGCACAGCTCGATACCACTCCTCTTGACTGTATTGTTATTGACATTACCCCTTTCAGCTACACAGGCATCCCGGGCGGTAGGTTTCAAATTCTTTCCGGATGTCATATATGGTCTTATAGATGTGCTGATCATAGAAGACTTCGAGCAAGTGGAGCTGCCGAGTTCTCGTGGATCGGCATACGCGCGGCGCCGTCCACGACCGTAACAACTCGTTCGGGAGAGGCTCCAGCTCAAAGCGCAGAATCTGCGAACTGGGGCTAGCTTGAAGCTGGCATATATGTCTGCATGCCTTCTGGACTGCTATAACGGCTTTCTTTATCCGCACACAAAGTAGCTAATAACTAACAACTACCTAGTTTGTTATGGAACAATGCGAACTGTAGCAATGTTATTATAACTGCACAGTCTCACCAACGGCCTTCATACGTTATCATTACGGTAGCAATCACCTGGGCCGTCCACGGTGCTTGCATGATGAGTGTTCCTTTTGCTCAGTCCTACAGGATCTTGGGGCTCGGGTTCGACGCTACAAGTTGGCAAATAAAGGAGGCCATTATACAGCAAGGGTATATGCGGCAAGCAGGTAAGGGGTCGGAGAGAGCCAACCTTGTTTACGAACTCTGGCTATCCAAATGGGTAGACGAAAGTGTTCGCGCGACAAACCAAGCTCACGACCTAATCGAGCCTCAGGTGCCAAGGGCGGGTCCCTTTACCTTGCTGACGAACTTCCTAGGTAACTTGATTGATTCAATCAATCCAATCAATCAACTTAGATATCTCGATTAGGCATTTTACGATCGAGTTATTAAGTTGTACTTCTTTGTATTCGAAGGAGCTCAAAGAGCTGATGCTATCTACTGAAAGGGGGTAGGTGTGATTAAAATAGAGGCGAAGTGAACTAGCTAGGGCAATACGTATACCCAACAGCTGGGATAGTAGCTCTATTAGCAAGGTTTCAAAAATAAGCCGAAACAGATGGTAAGAGGATAACACCAAAAGAGTATTGATCCGATGGTGCGCTGAAGCAGGGTAAAGTTATACTGGTAAAGACTCACAGCTTGCGGATAAGACCGACCGTAGAACAAAGGGAATGGTCCCAAAGTTTTACAATCACCTAACACCTGAAAACATCAAAACAGGTAAGATTAAACAAAGAAAGAGGTGCTAGAATTATAAGAACGGGAGGCTAAATATTTAAACAAGCCATGAGGCGTTGTGCCCCTCCCCCCGATTCCGAAGACATGGATAGACTTGTGGATATTCGCGAATCGACGATTGACAAACTGGATTTTATTGCTTGGGAAATTAGTGCGATATCAACCGATCTTAAAAGGCTTCTTCCAGAGGCCAAGTTTTGGAGATGGCAAGTCGAAGCTATTCTCCCGTTGGCGTTGGAGATGGCACAAAAACTATCGAGGGAGGTTGCTAAAACCTCGCCGGTGGAGGACCAAGAGCAGGCTATGCGGGCGTACATCAAAGCTCTCGAATTTGTGAAAAATACCCAAGAGGTAGTCGTCGGATGCAATAGGATTATTGCGAAATGGAATTGGAGAGTGCCATGGGCGATGGCTTGCTGCGAAGAGCTCCACGAGGTTCTGTGCCGGTTTCCAGATATTACAATCCCGGTAGATGTACGACAGTACGCACCAATACGAAGGAAAGTGATGTAACCGGCTCCTGGCCGGCGGTTTAAAGGGCACTCAGTATATTTTTCTGAGATTATGGCGATGGGAAACCAACCAAACAACTCTCTTCGCATTGTCGCAGTGGAACTGGAGGATTCACCTGCCCCCTTTCTTTTGAATCGTTATGAAGAGACAGCTGGATGATCCTATTCCTGTACTGAGGCTAAGGATGGAGGGTCATTAGTTAATTAATGTTTAGAAATCATTAGTCGCCAGTTTATCTAGGCGTAGTCCCAAAAATCGGGGGTCAGCTATGCGGGCTGGGGAAGAACTGATAGGTGTTCGGAGCATGTAGAGTTATGCCACGTATTTGATGTTACATATTAGAATAAACCATCTAGTAAATCAAATCATATGCTTATGATAATTTGATTCGCCAGAGAATGGGATCACTTAAGTTGGGTAGAATCAGTGGTCGGTACTGGTAAATGCAGTGAGCCCCCTCCTTTTAAGTCATTCATTTATAGCTGAGCTGATTAATCGATCAATTCTTTTTTAATATAATAAAGACAACATTATTATGTTCCTGAGGATCTCCGATCTTCTAAAAGTATTATTTCAGATTCTCTCCCAGTAACTGATTCATAGCCTCCTGGGACCTTACCACCCTCCTGGGAACCACAACCAGTGCAATACCGTGCCTCTTCTGTATTCTTGAGGCAGAATGTATCAACGATGAGTGTGAATATCTTCCAAATCGCTTGCAAAATGACGAGATCTGCTACTAACACGGCTACTAAGAGGTTTCCGGCAGACTTCAATTGAGGAACTTGGCAAAGGTAGTCTGTGGCCAGTAGAGACTCGTTGACTCCAAGCTTGTAGTTCCGAGGCTGGGATGCATCGAAACTTTGCATGAATAACTTATTGTCGATGCCCCATCGAAACTCGCTTCTCAGAGTTTGATTGGCTTGCGTTAAGTTCGAGCTCAGGTTTGCCAGTAGTTCCGGTCTGGCAAGCATGTTCGGCATGTCATCGCCATCTATACCGAGATCGGCCAGAACGGTAAACCACATAGCCTTCCCGAGGACCTCTACTGTACGCCAAATACCAGGTACCGGTCGTTCAAATACCGAATGAGGTTCATCCGGGCTGTTGGCAAGCTCGGTTATCGATGACGAGTTGCAGTATCTGTTCTGTAAAAACGCGACGCCGGTTGAGTTCAGGGGGACAAAGAAACAGTCGCCGACTTTCAAGAACTCTATGTTCTTGACTTGGTCTTCCATCGTGCCAGTGAGAGACTTATTGCGATTGAGGTCTATGGTGCCCTTGGAAAATGGAGGAGGTTCCCTCTTCATGTCCTCGTCGAAGAAAACTTGCATGACAGCTCGCCAATAGAAATTGAGAAGGGAGAATCCCCAATATATGCTTGGGTCGTTGGTCTTGCTTAGGCTAAGAAAATTTGAAGACGAAGTGCTGGGCGGAGGGATCGCATCGTATGTAGAACGTATCTCAAAATATGTGCGGCCGGAACTCGCATCCACATAGCACTCAGTCTTCGCCGTCACCGTGCCCCCCATCGGCGATACTGCAAGTTGTCCGGCGGCTCGATCGGGCCCTTCGAACTGTATCTTTATCTCTGATATATTGCAACTTCGAATTACGTTATTCTTGTATATCAGAGAGCCCTGATAAGTCTTGTTGTCGTCCTCTCCCACCTGCCATACCTTCGATAACGTATACGGGAATGCGCTTTTATCGGTGTAAACGGTACTCATAACTTGTATGCTTGTCGCGTCGCAAGAGGCACGAGCGCCTACTAAGTACGACGGCCATTTAGAGAACCAGATGGAATTTAACTCTGTTGCGTTTGGGTCTGCCGAAGAGGTCGGCACAAGCTCGTAGCCCGTCGCTGCTACATTGAGGAATGAGACGAGTGCGATAGCTATTATAGCCCCTATGATAACAGCTGGCGTAAACCACTTGAATGGGTAGGCGCGCGTAATATTGTAAGAGAAGTACGAGCGATACGCCATGGTGTACCAGCACCTTGAAATTACCTCACCCCAAAAGAATAGAAAGAAAAAAAAAGATGCCAAAATTGACAGTCAGTCTAGAGAGGAGTTTCTTGATCATATACCCTCATATGATCGTAGGAGGATCCGCTAGTAGGGATTTTAAGCGCCACACATCTTTTAGGTTATCACGACTCCAGCTCATCAGCCCTAACGGCCATGCATAAACCAATCACACTATTAGCGGAGCACTTTTTCCTTATCTAGATTTACTGCTTCACGTGCAGAGGCCATCTCTAACAATACTAAAACACGCGGCAGGGTGAGATTGGGGGCGAAATTCCAAAGTCCCGGGCCGCTGCATGGCTGGTCAACGTGTCTGGGGGGTGCTGTTTGGGGGCTTCACGCTGGTGTTCTAGAATGCTGACAGGTGTGTGAATCCATGGCGCATAGTCTACAGACCCCCGTCTAAATAACTCTGAAGGAATTTCCTCTTACATGCTCGATTTCAATGCCTTAAAATCAGTTCTTATACCCTTTGTCTAATGTCGGCAAGCTGTGTCCCATCTCGCGTCGCCGTGCGTGACGTCCAGCGCCCCCTGCGCTGTAGCTGTGTTAAGAAGTTTTCAAATATGCACGATCCGTATATATCGCTTCACAGCCTATCGGGCCTAGGCTAAAATTTGCGCCGTTTAGTATCAGTTGAAGTACCTAGCCCCCCCTGATAGCATTCTAACCATTTCCAAAGCATATTAGGTACGCAGCGAAGGGTATTTGCTTCGCAGCTCTCCACGACGGGACTTATCAGGCTGTCAGGGTTGGCCGGCCCGGTCCGCGGATATGACTTGTAAGATGCAACCCCCCAGCGCCGTGAGCCCGAGCCGTGATAGTCTTATTTTGACCAAACCCAAATGAGACTAGTAGAATACCAAGCACAGAACCCATCATTTCTTGGCGGGTGAAGACGGGGCGCCATGGAGACGAGTCGATGCCGTAGGCGGCAGTTTCATACGCGCAGGCGTACAGCACGCTACGTACATGTTAATCCGTGAAGGCAACACCGATTATGCCTTGACAAGTGCGCTGTTGAGTCATTTCGCAATGGAAGGAAGGTAGAGTTCCACTTCTCGTAAGTCTGGCGAGGCTGGATGTAGCTGATTGTATCCTTATTCCCGTACACGATCTTGAGCTTGGTGGTCCGAGTTGCTGTCGCGCCCGAAGTAATTGTCCATGAACTACCTAGTCAATTCGACAACTCAACCATCGTCACCAACGAGCACACCGGTCCCGGCGTACAAGTCTGGATACTGCAGTCTAAACGCTATTCCATGATCAAACTGCCGCTACTGACTTGGCGCTGTCAGGCCGTTGCGGGTAGTAGAGTTATAAATATTAGTTTCCGTGGCTGCAACAACAACATTGCCGACCCCCCGCACTGCTTTCTAGGTATTTGTTGTCCCCTCTCCATGACGAGGGCATCCGCGACCCTTGCGTGCGATCGAGTTCAAGTTTCAAAATATGAATCACAAACATCAACCACGGTATCTATTCTCAACCAAAGAGAGAATTTAGTAACTCCTCGGTAGTTGCAGGACCTTCTCGCTGATGTAATTCATAATCATCTCTCGACTCACGGGGGCAATGCGAGGCACGAGGCATTCTCTTAGCCATCTCTCCACGTCGTATTCCATCGCGTATCCCATGCCGCCATGTGTCATTACCGCCCTTTCACACGCAGTAAATGCAGCTTCGGCGGCCAGGTATTTAGCTGTATTGGCGGCTACCCCTATCGCATCCTGCTTGATTGATTCATCCGTCTTGCTCCTATCGTAGAGCCGCGCAGCGTGATAAGTAGCCAGCTTTGCAGCCTCAAGGTTCATGTACGCATCGGCTAATGGATGAGCGATGCCTTGATTCATACCAATGGGCCTCTGAAACACGACACGCTCGCGTGCATACTCGGCCGCTTTCTTTAAAGCGACATAGCCTAAGCCGAGTGCCTCGCCCGCGAGGAGACAGCGTTCGGCATTCATTCCGTGTAAAATGATCTTGAAGCCTTGGTTTTCGGACCCAATTAGGGTATCTGCCTGTATCTTGTAGTTGTCGAAGAAGACCTCATTCGCATCTACCGCGCGCCCACCCATTTTCCTGATTTTGCGCATGTCTAGCCCCGAAGCATTCTTATCCAAGTCAATGCAGAAGAGCGACAGCCCTTCACTTGGCTTCTTTACTTCTTCTAAGGGTGTCGTTCGCGCCAATATAATCATTTTCTTAGCTACTTGGGCGCAAGTAATCCAGATCTTTTGTCCCGTGACACTGTACGAGTCATCCGCCTGCTTCTTCGCAATAGTCCGTAGTCGGAGAGTGTCGAGGCCTGTGTTCGGCTCCGTCACGCCGAAACAAGTCCGCCACTTGCCAGATATGATGTTGGGTATTGTGTATTCTAACTGCTCTTTCGAGCCGAACTTGGCAAGCGGTTGCGTGGCGTAAACGTTGGCATGGATCGCCTGTGCGCCCGCCATGCCGGCCCCTGACTCGGTAATGGTTTGCATCATCATCACTGCCTCTGAAATGCCAAGCCCGGACCCGCCTAGCTCTTCCGGCAATGCAATCCCGAGCCAACCCCCCTCGGCCATGGCAGCGTGGAACTCACGGGGATCTTCTTCTTTCAGATCATGCTCTTGCCAGTATGTGTTTGGAAATTGGGAGCATACTGCGTTGATTGCTTCTCTGACCGTCATTTGATTCTCTGTAAATCCTGTCATTTCCATGATATTCCGATGAGGGGTCGTTGAGAATCCATGGTAAGAAACCAGCGGAGGTAATAATTCAAATCTTGCCTTAATCGTTCTCAGACTACTAAATGGCTGTTGTATCTCCCAGACATGGCGTGTGAACAGTCGCGACATCTTAACTCACTGTAGTCCTTATACCGAAAGCAATTGATGATTATGATATCCTCCCCCCAAAACATTAGTACTTTTGTTGAGTTGTGGGGTGCGCTCAATGAGTGACCAAGTACATCCAAACGATATTGAAATGCGTCAGCTCCAAAGATTCAGACATCAGGAAGCAAATCCTAATGTTGTAGTACTGTGCTGGATTTTTCTTGCCTCTCGCACCCATTTAGACGGCTGGCCATTTCCGTTGAAACCGCCAACCCGCCAGAACGTGCGAAAATTGATGACATAATATTGAATTTATAGTGCGGGGGTATGCTAAATGCGCTATAAATATAGGGAGCTTAGCGCTTAAGCTGATTACGTAACATTGAAAGAAAGTTGATGACATAATATTGAAAATTGATGGTACCTAGGTACATACCTAACTATGGGATGCGCGTTAACCCCTCCCTTACCCCCCTTACCCCGATCTTCTGGGTTCCCACCAAGGTATTATATACAACCAAACCCAACTTGCTTAGCTCGATCGCGAATTGCCGAATACAGGATTCTTACAAGCACGAAGCCGTCGGGCAATGACCCGTTTTCAAAGACCTGCAGTGCGATATGCTCGACAAGTGGGATGGTGTGGACACGCTGATGCTATATGCAGCCAGACAATTTCACAAGGGTCATCCGTAATGTAACCGTGGGGGTTGCTACGATCCAGCGACTCAACAAGAAGCCCAAGGGCCTACTCGCACTACTCAAAAGAGAATGGGCTTACAAGCGATAGCGAACACGACGAGAATTTAGCTAAGAACACAAGAGATAGCAAGGAAAAAGAGTTCTATATGAGTTAGAATGTCCCCTATATGTCTAGTCATTCCTGCAGCTCCTTAGCTTCACTCTCAATGAGGTCTTTATTCAAGTTCTAATAATCTTGCCTGACAAGATATCAGAAGTTTTCATTATGAACACCCAGGGTCGAAAGGACAGTCTTTCGGGTGTAATTTCAAATAGAAGTATGGTTAGAGAGCCAACTGTATCAGACTAGCAAGATTTGGTCTGGGTGGTTGCGGTTGGAGAGTCGCAGTCCCGCATCCCGCGGGGGCCTACACAGACACTTGGCCAATTACCGCTATTTACGAGTTCGAATTCACAACTCGGAGAAGTAATCTGCGAGCGGGCTGACAGAGAACGCATACCAGGAGTAAAAAAAATATTAAAGTGGCGTATCCGATAGATAGATCCCGATGGAGCTGCATAAGTGTGTGACAAGATTGGCGAATGGCGCTTGGTGTATCCGGCAAGGTAGGTAAATTTAATGTTAATAACATTCGTCCCTTTAGCTGTTTTATTTATAAATATAAGGTCCACCGTCCCCCGCCTGGTTGGCTTGGTTTCGAACGAGCTTGAAAATTAAAAAAATAATATTAATTAATGTTTTATAATAATTTAATTATTATAAATTTTAATTTAAAAATAATAATAAAATAAAATATAATTTAAATATAATATAATTATTAAAAAAATTTTAAAAT
>MU400072.1:0-29628 GCA_022578945.1 Hypoxylon fuscum
TTTTATATATATTATTATATTTTTATAATAAATATTTTTAATATATATAATAATTATATATAATAATATATATAATAATATAATTAATTATATTAAATTTATAATTATATAATAATATTATATAAATTATATTATATATAATATAATATAAAACCTTATATACGTTTTAATAATATTATATTATACATTATAAAATTTATTAAATTATTATTTTAACGGTTTAATAAACTTAAACCATCGTTTTAATATTATAATAACGTTATAATTTTTTTTTTTATATATATAAATTATAAATAAATAAGTACCTTTTAACCACGAATTTATATTTATAATATAATAAAAATACATTATTTAAAGATATTAATATTTTTAAAATTACATTGTACTATACAACTTGATTGTTTTATAAAACTTGGAAAAATAAAAAGTAATGCCCTTGAAATGATTAGATTAAACGACCGCGTTTAATGTTAATGGGGCCTAACATAGGGGATGCCATTTTCAGATCCCCAACCCTCCAGTCCTGGAGGCGTCTATATCATGTAGGCATCATTTGTATTCAACATCGAAATACTCGAATATCTTTATTATTATTTCTTACTTTGAAAACTATATAAGATGCTATTTAGATACCCACACTGGCATAGCCAGAATGTCCAGAGTGAACCTTTCAGCCCAAAGTAGGAGTAGACGTTTTCTCACTCGTTTAAAAATTAGAGAAAACATCGAAATACCGAAATAGCTACCTTCTTGGGTGCCAACAGCTAGAATGTAGATGTTATTGACCAGTTTAATGTTGCGGTTATGTGGCAATTGACTCTTATACTGGATTGATAGGTTTCAAAAATCTATGTACCACAGCCCCCCTTATGATCAAACACCCTTCGGCAACGAATACTAAAAGTAGCATAATATTGCAATGTAACATGGGAGAAGAATCCAATTACATGACTCGTCCTTACAAATACGCCTTCGAACTTCCTAAAGACTACTATTTGCTGCGCGGGTGGTTGCATTTGGACACTTGTAAGCGGACATCCACGGCGTGACGAACAGATATTCCGCGGACCTTCGTCATAAGCACTTAGTTATTTCTCTACAAACACAATATTTCAAACAGATTTGAAATCATCGGGTCGCTTATAAATCCGTGGAGCAATTGAGACTTTCTTGAGAAGGCATGGGAGAATAAACATCTAAAATGTATATAGAGATGAAATACGGCAATGGCAAAGAAAACCTAACAGCAACCAGTAAAATATCACACACTTCAAATTAATATTATTCGATATTCCTATAATTCCATTTATTTAAACCAGTCACCATGCCTAAGCAAGTCATTGTACAAAGCTCTATCGAGGCAGTCGAGTTCATCGAAACCCCTATTCCTAGTCCAAGTGACAAACAGGTAGTCATCAAGGTTGTCGTTTCGGGAACTAATCCAAAGGATTGGAAATATCCACATTGGTATGTCATCGGTATCAACTGCCCAATGTATCTAGGTACAGTCCATGATACTGATACAAGATTATACAGGAAGGACATGCCACTTAACAGCGGTGATGACATAGCAGGGATTGTTCATTCCGTTGGCAAGGATGTCTACGAATTCAAGCCAGGGGACCGGGTAGCAGGTTTGCACGAGTTCCTGACGGAGAATGGAAGCTTCGCCGAATATGCTGTCGCTCCAGACTGGACAACTTTCCATATTCCACAAAACATATCTTTTGAGGAAGCTGCCACTATCCCCACGGCAGCTCTGACAGCTGCAATTGCGCTCTACGTTGACATGAAACTTCCTGCGCTTTTTGACCGAATCAAACCCAGAGAAGACGGAGAGTACAAGGTCCTAATTCTCATATATGGGGTCACGAAATTCGCCCGGCTCTCTGGACTCGGTCCTGTTATTGGCGTTGCTGGCCGAGCTTCTGCCTTTGCAAAGACTTTAGTTGATCATGTCGTGGATTACAGGGGCGGCGAAGACGCTCTCGTCGCAGCCGTTAGCGAAATACTTACAAGGGAGGGCTTGGGCAATAAAATTCCTTATGTTTTCGACGCCATTAGTGAGAACGGGTCACTTGAAGCCACACTCCGACCTCTTGATCAGAACGGTAGCACTGTTAACACCTTGCTCCCCCCTAAATTGTTCGCCAAGGACAGGGAGAGTTTTAAATACCCGCCTGGTATGAATGCTATCAACACTGCTGTCCCTCGTGTGCATTCGATGCACAAGGATTTTGGATATCTTTGGTCGCGATACTTGGGACGACTGCTAGAAGACGGACGGCTGACGGCTGACGGCACACCCGTATGAGATCGTACCAGGTGGATTCAACAGCATCTTGACAGGATTGAAAAAGTTGAGAGATGGACCAGCTAGTGGCGTGAAATATGTCTACAGAATTAAGGATACTGGGGAGGTTGCGATTAGACTGAAAGGGGTTCCTGTCGGATCACGACAAAATCTGCACCCCCTTGGGAATTTCCCTCATTAATAGTTTGGATGGCGTATTGTGTCTAAATTTCCTGTTCTAATTAACTATTGTCAATGCAATTTCCATCATTAAATTTCTTATAAGTTCGATTTTGCTCTCGAAGCCGCGTCTGTTTGGTGACGCTCATAGTGTTAAGCACCCAAAGTTCCTTTAATTATCTCCCTGTGTAGATCACTCGGGAATGCGAAGCTTTCTCGTTACTTTAGGCTAATTTAGCTGGACAGAAGTCAGTGCTATGACATATGTCAGCCGATTCACTAGCGCTGGTTATCTCTAGTTGTTCATGACAGTGTTTAAACTATGTAATTCGTTGTTACTTGGCATATGTATTCTCTAATGTCGGCGCTAGGGTGCGTGAATCGAGGCGTAAAATATCAAAATACAATCTGTGAGCTACCTTCTAAGAACGGTCATATATTAGCCCCCCTCCTCCGTCCAGCACCGTCTGACGGCGGACCGAATCGTACGCTCTTTGGGCTCTTCGCACAATTCATGCTTCAACTCGAATTAACTTAAACTTAACAATCGTCATAGCTACAAGAGAATTCAGAAATATGCTTCAGAGTTCCTCGGCGTCATTTGGCTTGTAAACCCAGCCCTCAGTATTTATATATAAACAAACACCCGTTCAAGTTCAGACAGGCCACAGCTCTAAATCCTTAAAATCCTACATCGAATAAAAGCCGTGTAGTGCTGCTAATACCTCTATCATTACGTTGTCCAAACCCATTATTAATTACTCATCTTATCCTAATGAAGATCGCAACTTCTCTCAGTATTATACTGGGCGTCTTTCTTGCTCTAGTACATAGCTTTGAGATCCCTCAAGATGGTCTCTTCAGAGCCAATTTCGGTTCGGGATCGGTTGGCAAGGTAGAAATGCTCGCCTTGCACAACCCGAACGAAACAGTACAGCCCGCACTACCTCCGTCGAGTTCGCAAGAACTACCTCAACCTCTTCCGATTAATAAACATAAATGCTTCTGGCAGAAATTCCTGAATGGCAACGACTACGAGCTGTCCATAAAAATGTTAAGACAGCATTGCGCCGATACCCACAACATTATCGGTTCGAAAGACATTTTTGGGTATCAGGTCGGCTCCTCGGTTGCATACATGTGCAATTATGGCAACCCAATCGAATGCCTCCCTTGGGAGCTTGATGACGACATGAAGTTCCTCGACGACACTTGCCAACAGAGCCTGGTAGCTGGGTGGGTTTTCCACCATCATGTGAGAAAGACCTATGGGCGGGACTTAACCTCAGAATACATTTGTGGTAATATCAAGGGCGGCACATAATTGTCATCCTCGGAATGAATTCGGGTACGGCACAGTTTTCTATCTCCCTACCTACCTATTTATAGCAAATCTCAGGATGTCGAGACTAATGGTGCTTGTTAGGGGGGAGAGGGATGGCCACTTGAGCTACGGTGGCTTGTTCGCCATCTTTTGTTATTGTATGTTTTGCGTGTTTTGTGCCAGGACGGGTGTCATCTTGTCGTTTAATGCGGGAACCTAGCTTATTCTAATGGCTCAATTATTTTCCATCCCATAGTCAACTGAGACATCACCACTTTTATTCCAGCTCTATCTAGGTACATACCAGCTACCTCCCCTTCTCCTTATGGACTTCTTTATTGTCAGCGCATATCGCAACTTTTGATACCTATCGCAAAGCAACATCTGTCATCTAGGTAGTTGGAAACCTCGTGCATTGATCTTCCTTTAGAAGAGGTTAGGTCAGTACTCAAAATCAATTCTCCAGTGACTCTCTTGAATCTCTCTGAAAAAGGAAACTCTTCAAAATCCTTGCTTGTCTAACCCGTATCCAGTGGTGGTTAGATCTTGTAAGCTGTACCTGCGTATGCGGTCGAGATGTCGTATACTCATATTACAAAATCCTATGCCCCTGGCAGCGTCGCAACGAGCTAAATGCTACCCGAGTGCGCCTAGGCGCTGAATACGAGGTTTTCTCCACCCAGACATAAATCCTCATTTCGGAAAGACATGGGAATTGACAAAATCAAAAGTTTTATAAAAAGATGTATGTATCGCTGATCTGCTGTCACGAAGGTTTGCTGTCAGTGATCTCGCAGTAGTCCAGGAACCCACCCCATTGACCTCGTCACCATGAGATACGCTCAGATTCTCCTAGCCTTGGCTAGTCTGACCGCGACAATTGACGCCCACATTCTCAGGCCCGTTCATAGCAAGCGGACGTCAACTTTAGAAGTCACTCTAGCTCCCGCGACAAGTAACGGAGCTGCTGAATTAGTTGCGACTATTAGGAATGTTGGGTCTACAGATCTTAACTTGTTGAAAGTTGGCACTCTTCTCGACGAGGTTTTACCCGTCCAAAAAGTCTTGGCAGTGGACGAAAAAGGTACCCTGATGATAATTAATCCATCGCAAAACTCAGGGGCGAATGCTAAGTGTGAAAATACAGGTGTCGAGGTTCAGTTTAGGGGAATACATGCAAGCATTCGCTACGATGCTCTGACAGCCAAGCACTTCCAACTCCTGAAGGCGTCCGAATCTGTGAGCACGGTCATCAGCGCAGCAGCCGTGCACGAGTTCGTCAAATCCGGGACGTACACGTTCTCGGTCTCGGGGTTGATGCCCGTAGCCCCAGCTGGGTCTACCGAGTTGTCCGGACCTGCGCTCACCATCCAGTCTAACAGCGTCAGCCTGCAAGTTGATACGGAAGCGGCCGCGGCTGTACCTAAGACGTCAATCTTCCATCCCCTTCAAGAACGCACGAACATCCAAGATAACTGCAACGCTACTCAGTTGGCCGCCAGCACAGAGGCCCTAGCTAATTGTAAGACGCTTGCTCTGGCAGCCGCAGCCGATGCCGCAGACCCGTCGTCGGCGCGCTTCGTCGAGTATTTTCGCACAAACTCGTCAGATACGCGACAAACTGTTGTCGACCGGCTCACGGCCGCCGCGAAGGAGTGCTCAACCACGGATTCAGGTGTCTCGTTGTATTACTGCAACGACAACACTAGCATATGCGAGTCGGAAGGCCCGCTCAACGCGTACACCAGGTGGGACCTCGACTATGTAGTCATGTGCCCCCTGTTCTACGACACGCTACCGCCGTTGCCGCTGGGCTGCCACCGGCAATGTCAAGCCACGACGACACTCCACGAGATGACGCATTGCGAGGACGTGTACAGTCCTCACACGAACGACTTCACTTACGGATACAACGAGAGTGTAGCTTTAACTCCCGAGTTCGCCCTGCTGAATGCGGATAACTACTCGCTGTATGCCAACGGTAAGTAAACCCCAACCTTCGAAGTTGTCGGGCAATGCTAACGAAAGGATAGCCGTTTATATGAAGTGCTAGATCATCGGTTAGCATATAGGTCAAGTCCCAATGAAACATAATTTACCTCGTGCCTCGATGATATAGTACCTGCAATTTAGACCAAGTAGCATGCGATGCCCTATGATAAGCGGGATTATCGTTTCGTTCTCGTTGATATACTTCTAATGTATACCTATTCACTCCAGCAGTACCTACCGGGGCACTTCGCACCTAGGATTACTTTCAATCAATTACCTATGGATGTCTCTTTCTAAGTCCTCTATGTAAAGACGACTATATCCTTCGATGAATGTGGTTAGAATGCTTAGCTCTCCCATTGCCCCAGTAGAAATTGCTGAAGACGGACTCTTCAAGGCCACTTTCTCTAATAGCGGCAGCCTCCCCTCGAGGATATCAAAATCAAGTATCCGGCTACTCCTTAATTTGACGTAAACGCCCAATGGTGCCCCATTGAATCTACCGTTGAATCTAGTCCATATCTTTGTTTCGCCGACTTCAACGATCCGTATAATACCTAGGTAATAACGCGTTCTTGATACATGTAAAGGGGCAAGGTTAACGATGGAAGCTAGGCGATCCCATCACTCCTCTGCATCCTCCGCCTCCTCATTATCAGAGTCTTCGTCATTGCCCTCGGTCTCCGAATCATCCACCTCTACTGCGTCGTCCATGCTTCCGGTCCTCCTTATCAAGTTCGGGAACATCAACTGCTTTGCTTCATCCTCGTCCAGCACGTCCTCGGGTGGTGCATCGCTTAGATCGCTCTCGTCATCCGCCGAGTCGTGCACGCTGCCCGGGGCTGAGCTCAGTTCGCCTTCGCCTTCGCCTTCGTCTCCTTCTTCCCCTTCTTCCTCGTCCTTCATCTCAGTGTCCTCGTCCGGAGCACCATCATTCTCTTCGTCCCCTTTTCCGTCATCCGCCGCGGGCGTTTTACCGCTAGAAACGGAGCCGCGCGATTTAGAATTAGTGGGCTTGGGACCTTCTTGGCAGCGCAAGACTACCTGTTCAGCCCTGCGGAGGATATCGGCTCTTCGAATACCTGTCTTACGAGGCCGCTGAGTCCCTTCCGTGTTCGCTGGTGCTGATTCCCCAGTTGCGCCCTCTGTGCCGGAGTTTTCGTGAGATTGTGGATTCAGTAGATTACTCAGGGGGTTCGCCGGTTTAGATTCCAACGCTTTGTCAGGTTGGCGTGCTTCCTCACGCAAACGCAGCTGTTCCCGCATTGCGATGAGAGCAGGCACGGTAGGCCCGGGAAGAGTCTTTCCTACCTCGAAATACAACGCCGTGTAGCAGTCACTGATCAAGTCATCTATGGCGCCGGCCTTCATCAACCCAGCATTGAGCTTCTTCAATTCGATGGTCTCCTGCAATGCGCTCAGAGCAGAGTGGGACGAATCCGAGGACCAGTCGCTGATACGTCCGGCGATAATATCAAATTCTTCGGGGCTGATCGCCTTGAAATCGTCCTCGATGACCTGGGAGATGCGGTAAGTTTGTCGGATCAGTCGCAAGTAAGCGACACAACAAGTCTGCCAAAGATCGTTGAAATGGTAAAAATCCGCGCCCTTCTTACGCAGGCGGCGGAGCAATGCCTCAAAGTTCGCCCTGTCCTTGAGGATGACTAAGAGCTTGACAACGAATCGAACATACTGCTCGGTGTAGACGTGATGTCGGCCAGGTCGCTCCGCATCGCACTTCCACACATTCATAACCATAGTTTTAGTAATCATCGACTCTCTTAGTACGCTAAAGGCAGCCATTGCCTGAACGTAGTCTTGCTCTTCAGAGTTCTCGTCGAATAGAATCCTGGCATGACGCATGATAATGCGATGTTGCCAGTTGGATCTGTCTTTCTCTCGCAGGTGACTCAGTGTCTCAATGACATATGGCTCCCAGTCTTCCGGCTCCTTGAGCTCTACATGTTCCCCGTCTTGAATGGCATACGGTTGGCGCTGGAGAATATCAGCAGCTTCCTGCGGTGCTATATCACCTCTCATAACAAGTTTATGCATGACCGATACGATCTTGTAATGCGGCTCCAGGATTGGATCTTGGCCGTGACGTGGTTTTGGCAGCGCGGACACGACCTCAACTGCCTTTTCGAGTGTACTGATGACGGCCTGCATCGTGGGTCTATCCCGTCGATCTCTATGATCGAGTGACGTGGGGAGTTTTTGGTACATCTTCCAGGTACACTTCGCTACCATATAGGGGTTCCTAAGAGAAGAGTTAGCTGGGAGCCTACTCCTCGACTGAATCGTACTTACTGCCACTGTTTTGGTTTGACCTCCATTGCTTTCTTGAACAACCGAGCAGCATACTTCCAAACTTTGTAGTCATCCATTTGAGGGTGAAGATCCTTAGATTCCACACCGGATTCGTAAATAACGAAACGCTTGTGTTCGGAATGGTGGAACGGTTCCATCGCAAATGGTTCCCGACTGGAGGCATACATACGCATGCCGAATTTGTGGTAGAGGTCGTGAATATCGTCAATGCACTCCGCGAGCACATGAGGTGACGTGTTCCGGGACTGCGATAATGCTAGGGTGTAGCAGTGGATTGCACTGCGCTGATATTTGACTAGCTCTGCCCTCTCTTTGTTCATTTTATCCGCGGTCCAAAGTACAGATTCATCGAGTTCGTAATCGAAGCACTCTGCCAGCCTGAACCAAGCGTCCCATTGATCGGGTGTGAACTGTAGCTGTTGGCGGAGGAACGTGGCACCGATACGGAGATCGTCAGTAGCACCTGGCGTTTGCCTCCTGTTCAAATCTACGCCCTTGAATTTGGTGAATGCTATCATGCCCAATAGGAAAAACCATCGGTGCTTAGCCAATGGGGTGTCCGAGGTATTGACGGTGACAGCGTCGATTGAAATATTGCCTTTGAGGGCTTCATACAAGCGAAGAGGCGGAATAGGCCTTTGTAGAGTTTGGTTGAACATGCGTAGGTTTTGTATGAATTGTTGATTTGACTTGGTCTGTCCGATGGCTTGCTGCATATGTTCGATTGTTGTTTTAAGATCCGACTTGAGCAGATCCTTCATCGGCATACGGTTGGCAAGAACAGATATCCTTTCGACTAGATTAGTCGTATTGCGCCGCTCGAGCTTTTCGGGGGGGCACCCATGGTCCTGCACTTCGCTGAGGCCGACCCCAAGTTTCAGACCGTAAAGATCGTAAAGAACCTGGCCAAGGTAGTCTTCCCAATTGTCTGTGAGCTTCTGCTTCAGGAGCTCCACCCTCATCATCTTCAGGAATATCTTGTTCGACGCCTTGCAGAACTTTCTGAGGCCTAGAACTTGATGAATGGCTGCTAGGTAATCCGCAAGGTCATTTTCTGGGGTTGTGAAGCCTGTCTTGTTTTGCGCAATGCCAGCCTTCAGCATCGTGTACAGCAGAGACCAGTTCCTAACCTGCATCTCGCGAATTTTGGTAATATAAGACTGGAAGGTTGCGCCGTTCGAGGGATGTTGCTTCATGCCGACACGTACTTCGTCCTCGTACATGCAGGACACGTGAAGTATGCAGCAGACCTTCGTTAAGGCTGAAATGCTAGATTTGAGATGCTCGTCATCTATAATGTCAAAGGCTTCTGCATCGTTGAGCGCCATGGAAAGTGCCTGAATTAGTAACTCATCTAGGAACTTGATCATCTTCAAAAACAGAGGACGACGAGCGTCGGCAGTCATAGCCAGATAGGAGTCTTGCTGAAAATCCGCGACAATCATCTCAATGCTCTTGAGCAGGCAAGAAAATTGTTTTGTCGTGTAGCGGATGGCACTGTAAGCGTCGCCCAGACGTGTCCAAAGGAATAATCTCAGTTCGGTGCTAGTGCCGAGTAAGAATTTCCAAAGGTCACGAAGGCCTTGATCCGCGGTCTCGGAGATGGGCAACCTCTCGTGGCCTGCTTCCGGAGCTTCGGAGCCTTCATCAACCACCATTACCTCCGATGTCTCCAAATCCGACATTGCAGTATAGACAGCGGTTGGGTTGAGAACGGGTTCCAAGCTCTCAATGACCGAAACGGGATCACCGAGGTCGTTTTGGAATAGCCCAAGGAAGAAATCCATGGTGGTTAGTTTAGAAATCTCCCTATCAGCCGCCAGTGCCGAGACTTCTGGCATGATAGCATTGTTTGGAAGTCGAATGTCGATGGGCTCCTGCTCCTCACCGAGCCTATCACGGAGACTCTTCCAGCACTGGAGGACGTGATCTCTTGATACACCTTCTGTCAAAGTGACAGCGAAGACAGCAGACCACAGAAATCGGATTGAAAGGGAATGGTCTCCTGTTTCGGGGCGATCTCGGCTCATCTGTGAAGCCAAGGTGAACCAGCGCCCAAGCCTTCCCTTGGTTTCTACACGGATAGCAAAGTCCACAGCGCTATTGGGATTTGTTATCCGTTCGTATATATCCAAGTGTAGTTCAAACAGCATCTGAACCATTCGGTCGATCATGGTCAATGTCTGGATAGGATTTGGGGATACAGCGTGATATTCCAGCTCATACTGCACACGATTCCAGATATCTTCATCTAGATGACTGATGACTTGGACCACCGCCATCTTCATAGAGTCTGACCACTTGCTCGCGAGGTAAGACATGCTAACGTGATTAACCCACTCAAAAGCAACATCTTGAACCCCCAACCAGCTGTCATTGACTACCTGGGTGAACTCCTTCAAACCCCTTGTTTCGTGAAACATAGGTGTCTTTGGTTTATTCTGAGATCCAGACTTGGAGTGTTCAAGGAATGAGGAGAAGCCTACGGATGACGGCTCTTTCTTGTCTAACACCACTCTAGTACTAGCTTCATCGAATTTCACCAGCGAGTCGCGCAGGTCGACCAATACGGGTCGTTCCAGCTTGGCAGTACGAGTAGAAGAGGCACAAGAGTCGAGTACTTCGGCTAATCGATCAAGGGTATCACGATCAGTGACACCCAAATTTTCAACCATGTTGCGAGTCATCTGAAAGAGATTTTGGTCCGCAGCTTGGAATGGTTGCAATTGAGTAGCGTATTGAGTGTTCGTGTCCATGACCTCGACAGCAGTCTCTCGACGCCGGGTTCGCTTACTTCTCTTCTGATCGGCAACCTCTTCATCTCCGCCATCAGGAAGGCCAGCTGCAGACTGTGAACGCTTCCTCGACAGAACCGAGACACTACGTTCAACTTGTATGTCCTCGGTATTGTTTCCAACATCAGCGCTGCATTCCTTTGAGGATTCGCTCTGGTCCTCTTTGGATTTTGCCGCAGACTTATTCTCCGTGGGTGGTTGACTAGTCAAATTCTCTTCCGGTAAATCTGGTTTTGGCCGTTCGACAAGCATCTGGGTGTCTTCTTCAGCCTCTGGTATCTCGGGGAGGCTTAATGTTACTGCTTCCCCTGAGATACCCCTGACACCAACCGAATGGACTATCGACATGCCTAGATCCGCCCACGAGGCTATGGGGACATTCATGATAAAGCGTTGTGAGGTCGGATCGTCTAGCTTGGTAAAAGGCCTTGGTGGTGCAAGCATGTGAGTAGGATTTGGAAGGAACGGAAAGGGGTCAAGGTGTCTCTTCAGGAGATCTGACATGAATTTCTTGAGGAAGGGTATCATAATGGGGTGAGATAGTGCAAGATCGTCGGATAGGACACCTAGTTGCTTCTTCAACTGTTCGCCTGCAAATCCCTCGGCAAGGGCAGGCGGGTCCACCTCGTCGACGGCCGGGTCGTCGTCCAGTTCGATAGCGGCCTCCAGACAATATCGACTAATCCTAGAGCTGCTAAGGAATGCCGCGACACGGGCTGCTCTTCTCCAGAGCTCGGCGTCCGACGGATCGAAGTCCAACGCTGCACTAAACTCATAAAGGGCCTTCTGAGCACCGGCCAGCACCTTCTTATCCTCCAGTACATCCGTTGCGGCGCCTTCTGTCTTGACCAGATGCCTAATTCGGTCCAGGGCGAATTGGCCATGGTTCTTGTAGGCAAGGTATAGGGTCTGAGGCAGGCTACTACCGCTGCCGTCGATATCACCTTGAGCGACGTCGAGGGGCTGAGGAAACGGTGCGTCGATGCCAAGGTGACGGGGATCGGATTGTCGCTCGGTACGCTCAAAATCGGTTGAACTCTCGGGAAACCGAAAGATGTCCGAGTCAAAGAGCGAGTCGTACGCTTGGGATGCATCGTCGTAATGATGAGGGCCTTGAGCGTGGAGTTTGAGGGCAGTCTGAAAGCGCTTCAACGCTTCGTCAATCTGGATCTCGCGGGTGTCGTCGATCTCCTCGTCGACATTTTCCTCGGGTTCGAGATTGATGGCGGCGAAAGCCGGCTAACATGAGGGTTAGAATAATGCACGACGCGACTCGAATTTCATAATAACAATAACAATAATGTGAATATGAATATGAATATACAAAACTTACCATCTTGAAGGTATGCGCTTGTTGCGCTGTGGTTGGATCGCCTATGCGAAGTTATATCGCATTACGACGTAGTTATTTAAGACCACCTCACCCTACGCACCCTACGCATTCGGGACTTGGATATCTAAGAAATGGGATTTTCAGGTTATCCTTTATGGGGGGAAATGGCAAAGTTTGGTGGTGTGGTAGATGACGATGTTGGAGATGGAAGGTGTTAATTTTAATTATCAAGTTATTGGAATTTTACCTATAAGGTACCTACAAACAAGGTAATAAGGTACATAGTAACGCAAATTGGGGGCAGCTAGGTACACTGCGACTGTCGCGTGGAATCTCTTGGAGACGCGCATCCTATTAAAACTTGACCCGCACCTACGCACGCAAGACATCGCAATGGCAAGGCTGAATCGACAGGGGTTAAGAACTTGGGTAAGTACTAGGTACATACCTCCCTGCAGGCTTTTCCATTTCATCAAATCAAATTGCAGGAAATCGTGGCGCTCTTGGCAGTTTCCTTAGATGTCATGCAAGGCTACAGGTATGTAGTAATAGGTAGCGGACCCATATGTACACCCTAAACCTGGAACAGTGGCTGAAAATCTTAGCTCCAGGTACAAAAGTGTACAGTTGGCCTGTGCATCTAAATCCTTGAACCTTGGGGAATCTAACTAAACCTAGGAAATTTAGTTGACCCAAACACACTGTCCCCATTTACAACGTGCTGCTAAAAAAAAAAGTCCACACTTCCACACTTACAACATCCAATACATTCCGATGCGTATGCATTATCTGCAAGTAACGAGCAACTTGACCTACAATTCGTCCTCGAAAATACCCTCTTTCTACTAAACTATGTCCTTCTAAAACTGTGTGTCTGTGCGTGTGGAATTGTTCTTAATAGAATATCCCGATAGCTTTGCGATAAACCCCCTCGACGCCTTCAGAGTCGAGCTCTGCTGCCCGTCGTCGCGATGCCTGCACCGGCAGTTCCCGAGTAAGTGATTTTACACGACATAAATACAAAAATGCAAAAAACGCAAAAATAATATCAATTCCATTCTAATCATGTCCTCGTTAGAATCTCAGAAGAGGTGCTGCACGAGTCCATCGATGCCCGTACCGAGACCTTGGTATCGTTGCGCGAACTTGGCCCGCCCGACCTGGTCCACCTCCTGAAACAGAACCTCAGAAATACCGGGAAACAGGTAAGCAAAGCTTTTCGGAATTCCTCACCAAGTACTCATCGCTAAACTTGTATTGCGTTGTGTGTGTGTAGACCGGGGTCTATCATCATGTTACCGGTGTCGACGCTTCTTCCTCGGCCAGTCTTGCTGCCTACATAAACACCCTAACGTACAAAGAACATGGCCAAGTTGCTACTCATAAGATCGTGGAAGGTCTATACTGTTGCTATAATGCATTCTCCAGGCTCGATATGCGCGTTCACGTCACCATTCCCGGAACCGTCGAGGCCTACTGCGTCGACGAAAGGGGCGAGAAGCGAAAAGCGACCGACGAGTTGTGGCTCGAAACCTATCTATGCAGTGTTCTCCGCGCCTATTCATACGCCGATGATGGAAGCGGCGATACCATCAGAAAGATTATGGGCGTGAGGCGCTTTAATCCGGTCACCAACACCGAGACCGAGCATCGCTTTCTAAGCGCTGCCGAGAGCCTCTTCTTCAGGGGTACGTGATATATACTTGGTAGTAACCCGTCTCGATCAATGGTACTAATTCTTATTTCTTATTTTCTAATAGGCTGGCAATTGGGCTCCGATTCGGTTGTCCAAGTTCCTAACAATGTCTCGAACCACTTGACTGCCGGTCTCCTAAAATACTTCCATACCACCGGACGCTTCGCTTCCGCCATCAATCTCTTCGAGAAACTGAGAACCCAGAATGTCGAGGTGTCCTCCCTGCTTGCCAAGGTTCTGTTCATGGGCAACGAGGAGGTGCAAGGTGTGCGCGTATTATACCAAGCCCTCAAAGACTCGCCAATGGACTATGTCATGTTAGATACCCAGGCCGAGTTTCTCCTGAAGAAAGGAGTAGCAGCGGAGAATGCGGCGCAAAAGGAAGAGAGGCTGAAGATGGCTCTCGGTTGTGCCGATCGTAGTACCATCGCCGCTCCCAGCGAATTCGGCACGTGGGCAAGGTTGGCCCAGGTCTACGTTTCTATGGAAGACTGGGAGAACGCGCTTACTATCCTGAACTCGTGTCCCATGTTCACGTATCAAGACAAGGACGCACCGGTCATGCCGGAACCAAAGGACGTCTATCTCCCTACGTTGCCTGAGACACGCCTGGACGAGATCGATAGCGAGCCGGAATCGAGATACGCTGAACAAGTAGACCCGAGCTTGTTGAACCTCCGCGCCGCATCGTACAAGGGTACTTTCAAGCTAGCTTACGGCATCCTCACAGAGATGACTGCTAAGATTGGTTGGGACCAACTTCTTAAAATACGAAGTAATGTCTTCGTTATGGAAGACGAGTATCGAACCGAGAAGCAAGACCCTGCACCGCAGAGTCAGCCTTCGAACCGCAACCCGAGCACCGATGGACTACGAGGAACTCCGGAGCCCGCCACCAATGGTGATCAAACCGACGAGGAGGGCGACGAAGAGAAGAGCACCATCGATGCCGACTCTACGGCACCCACTTTGACCAACGGACACGGCGAAGGCGGCGAAGAGAGCGCCGTAGAGAAACCAACTCATACCATTGACCCCGGCGAGGTTAAGGCTGACGGGGACACTGTGAGTGTTTTCCTTTTGATAGTTTACAGAGATGACGTACTAACAAGTTTCGCAGAGTGCAACCACCGACGAACATCTTTCGCGGTTGAACAACAAGCGCCTGTGCGAAAGATGGCTCGACAGTCTGTTCATGGTCTTATACGAGGACTTGCGCGTCTACACGATATGGAGGACACAGATGGCGCAATATAGGGCGCAATCTATGCAGTACAAGAAGTCGGCCGAGGAATGGGAGATTCTCGGCGCCTTGGCAGAGCGTCTACAGCACCACGACGAAGCAGTTGAGGCGTATAGAGCGTGCCTTGCAGCGCGATTCAGTCCGAAGGCTCTCTCCGGCATTCTACGCGCCTTCGAGAAAACGAAGAACACGCGAGATACGGTGGCCGCCGTGATCCGCCTCGTGACCTGGCAGTACCGCTGGTATTCCGAGTTCTCGCCCGAGCTCCTCCACACGATACGGGCCCTCATTGAGGAAGAGGGTGCGGTCAAGGTGCGATCGATCATCCAGGCGACGAGTCTACCTCAAAACGTTCTAGATCTAACACACCACTATGCCGCTTTATGTGCCACGTTCAGAAGCAGCGGGACAGATGGTTAGTGAATGGAGTCATAAGGCTCGGAAAGGGGGGCGGGGCGGTAGATGGCGGCCGGTGACCGAGGATGGAGGTTGTGGAAGTAATGCCTTGCATGATATCCATCTGTTTATGCGTAATTACTTGCGGCAGTTACAACGACGTAATAGAAGATGCTTACCTCTTCTCCTTTTTCTTTGATCCTAACCCCCTGAGCAAGCCCAAAACAAAGGCTATGTACCTCTGAGCTAGGGATGCAACGTCAGCGTTAGTTTTGCATTAGCTGAGGCAGATCCGGGCTCCTGCATTATGCTGCATTACCTAATCCGCATAGCAATATTGACTCACTTAAATAAATAAATATGTCAATTGCTTTCTTCAATTTTGTAACTCACTTTGGTGGTGTCATAGACAGGTGTGTACCTATCTACCCCTAAGCTTCTTGAGGCATTAAACTAACGTGTAATCCGTAACAATATTCAAGAAACAGGATTACTGCTATATCCACCTTACGATAAGTGATGCGGTAATGTAATTTTCTACCCAAAGAGAGTAAAGAGCCACTTGAAAAATATGCCCATACGAGATGTCGTAGTCCGTATTGCTTCCTTTGCACTTCACGTTGCATAAGTACCTACCTAGGTAAGTTATCAATTTCATTGTGATATACTCGTGCACTCGATTCTATCCTAACCACCGAGGGTTGTAGATTCATGCTCGCATAGCTTCATATCATTATAAGAGGGTTGTTTGCGCCGAGACACCGCAAGTCGCATCGTGCATAATCTTATCAATCTGATCAAATACAAATACAAATACAAATACCTACAAATCAGAACCACAGAGACTCGAAAGTCTTCGCATTGCAACCTTACCCAAGGCTTCCAGGTTGTCTGGAGAATAGCCATAATGGGCGGTAGTTCAAATCTTGATGTTATGCTGGTAAGTCTTCTTCATACCCAATCCCAATTACCCAATGGTTTCGTGAATTTTGAATCCCTAGACCCAGATCACATACACAGTGCAAAGTTGAGGCCAACGCAATATTCTGATTTTTTTTCTCATGGTTCCTAGGCCGGCGGCGGGGCAGCATTCATTGTGGACTTGATCATCTACCCATTGGACACGCTCAAAACACGGCAGCAAAGTCGAGATTTTCTCAAGACTTTTGCCGACCCCTCCACCAAAACAAAATTGCCCTCGAGGCATCTTTTCAAAGGCCTGTATCAAGGGCTCGGCATAGTCATAGTCGCCACGTTACCCGCCGCGGGCACTTTCTTCACCACCTACGAAGCCGTCAAAAATTTCATCAGCCGTCATGGGTCGCCGTTGGGTCTTCCGCAGCCCCTGGTGCATTCCGGTGCATCGGCCATAGCAGAGTGTGCATCCTGCTTAGTACTCACTCCTTCCGAGGTAATCAAGCAGAACGCGCAGATGTTGCAGCAACATTCCGGCGGTTCGCGCAAGTCTGCTTCGCTTCAAGCCCTAAAGCAGCTAACCGTAGGCGGTACGGGCGCGGGACGCAAGCTGCTCGCGGGATACGGCGCCCTCGTGGCTAGGAACTTGCCTTTCACGGCTATCCAGTTCCCCATCTTCGAATTCATACGCAAACAAATCTGGAGTCGGCGGCTGGGCGTCCACGGGGACCATGGCGCAAGGGAAAAGCAGAATCTGCTCGAGACGGGCGTGATCACCGGGACGAGTGCGGGTGCCGCTGGCAGCTTTGCCGCTATTGTCACGACGCCGATGGACGTGGTCAAGACACGTCTCATGCTAGCTGCCGGGAATGACCAGGACGTAAAGCAGGGTGCTCACGACCGAATGACAGCACCCCAAAACACGGGCAAGTATAATGCGCGAGGTGGGCTTGCCGTGGCGCGTGAGATCATTTCAGAGAGAGGCGTCGCTGGACTCTTCAGAGGCTCGGTCCTCCGCGCCGTCTGGACGGCCGTCGGCAGTGGTCTCTACTTGGGAACGTACGAAGTAGCCAAAGTCTGGCTGGCAAGAAGAAAGGATCCCGATAACGATGATAAGAGCTTCCTTTAATGAATCATCAACAACAAGCGAGTGAGCATCAAGTTAATATTGTAATATTCGCCGGTTTCTAAAGAAAGAGTGATATATAGATAGAACGGAGGGCTAGCTGGTTTGCTTCGTTAATCCGAAATGTATACCATTCTATATTCCCCATCGGCCTCGCCCATATGACCCAATCGGGGCTGACAGATATCTATACCCTCCATCACTTTCTCCTTCCCATCTGCGTCGTTGCCACAACTGAGGTCGCACTTCCAACAGTTGTACGCCGGTGTGAAAGAGTAGAACGCTAGCGTCCCGGGCATCTGTCTACCTCCTTGCGTCGGCGACGTGATATTACCTTCCGTCACTGTCAGGCCGGTCTCGCTCATGAAGCTCTGAGAGATACTCTCGCTCCATGACGATGTCGTCTTAGCATCTCCAAGAAAGTCGACGCCTGCTTCGAGCGAGACCTACGCAGAAGACCCGATGTTAGTACCCATTATCATGGATTGCCTCAATGGTCGATTATACGTGTAGATGGAACTTACCTCCGTTCCAATCTCGTCAGTCCAAGTATAAGCAAAGAAGTTCGCGACTGCCGCAGTGAATGAATAGCTTAATTGTATCGAGTGCGTGCAAGCAGGCGAAGCCTCGCAAGTCTGAGGTCTAGTAACGGCTATTTGTTTGCCTGATTGCTTGGTGGGCGTGGCGGAAATCGATTCCTTCTTCACCGTACAACTCGGGTTGTTTTCCACAGCAATTCCCTGTTGGCGTTGGTTCTCGACTTCAATTTCTGCCACGGCGCAGTCGTCGTAGCCGCAACAGAAACTGGCAATAAGACCGTCGTTCTCCTTTTTGCACAACACGTCAGTCAGCGGCTAGCATACATAGAGACACGGTTGTAGACCTACATTCAAGCTAGTGTAGTAACAGCCTTGACTCGATATCCTCAAGATCTCCACACCGGGCAGCTTGTTGAGAACCTGCCACCCTAAGTTGGTGTCCTTCATCATGATGAGCTGGCAGCCAGGGTCGGGTTTCTCTGCCTTCCAAAATACGTATTGTGCACCGGCAGACCCGTCGTCCTCGCCGCTCGTTCCCGCATCTGGGAATGTCAGATTGTCGTAGTAGTTGCCGGCGGCATGGTGATCCCAATCCCTGAGGGCGTGAGTTACCGCAAGTTTGCCGTCTGGGATTTCCTCCCCGTCTTGATAAATCTTGAGGGGGTCGGTGCACGTCTTTTCCTTAAACGCAGTGAAGCTGGGTTTGGCAGCCGTGAATGCTGGCCATAACAGAAAGAGAGGGAGAAGTCTGGTTGGGAAGATCATGTTGGGTGTGTATATGTGGTCTTCTTTTCCACGATTGTTTTGAGTGTTGGTTGCTCTGGATGATAGGAGATCTGAGTTGGTAACTTCGAACTATTCTACCAAGTTGGGGCAAGAGTTGGCTTCCCTTTTATGCTTGACTCGAGGCTCACCAAAGCTATAACACTGTACGCCCCAATAGTCTGAGACACACAAGACATCCAAATAGGAAGGACTATTTCATTCCTTATCTCTCACTCTCACGACTCGCCTATACCGGCTCGGTCACTACTCACCGTTTCCTCAGATATACCAAGCCCTGGGAATATTAGCTTCTAGTAACCTACACTGCGGTACTGTGCCACGTGGTGCTAGTCCACGCCCATATTTCCTGCACGGAATTCGTCTCCAATATTCTAGAACTCTTGATAGAACGAAGTATGAAGACCCAATGGGCTGGGTATGTACCCACCACGGTATTCCCTGCTTGAAAGTGAAGAGGGTATACTTCAACTACCACCTGGACGTTTGCTACTAGTCTCCGGTTCCCACAGACTCGTGTCTCTAGTTGCCGAGTGTAACTACCGTCTTGGAGGGCATTCGCTCGTGATTCTTTTGAAACCACGCATCCCAGATCACGACCTCGAATCAGAACTACAGAGCTCCAATGCTATGTAGGTCGTCGAGAGACCAACCTGCATCGAAAGCATGGAGAAGAGCTTAGCTCGATTCACATTGTGCAAGATCCACACATAGCGGTGTGATATTACTATAATATGTAATAATGGCGACCATCGTTATCAGGCATACAGAGTAGTAGTACTATGCATTACCTAACATTCGAGTTAACACATTTTCGTAACTTAAGATAACTCGGTCCAAAAGGTCTTCTAGGGTATGCTCGTGTCGAGCTGGAATGTAATTTGACTTATGTCTGTTTGTCATGAGTAACCTGAAAATCTCGTATTCTATCTTAGACCTAGAGGTTATTCCCAGTAGAAAAATCATGAGTGTTACTTGGTGATCGATAGTGTCTATTTCAAGTGGGTAAAATAGAAAGCGGCATTGGGGACCGGTAGCCAGTCGCGCGTCCTTTTCTTCAGATTTATACCACCTACACCATATGTTAGCAAAATTAGAAAGAGATACCTTGTTGGAAAGAGATGTGGTACTAGATCGTACTACACATCATCTCACATACATAGTGTGGGGAGCATAAGGGGCTTAGGAGAAAGATCCATCGAACCACTGACTTTCGGTAACCAACAAGAACTCGTATAATCTAGCTGACTTTGATGGCACGAAAAAATCGTGGCATTAGAATGGTTATCTTCCTGCCAAAAAGATAGGTAGTAAGCTAAATCGCCTTGTTTGCGTTGTACAGCTTTGACACAACTTCGGTGAAATTTCAATCGCAACTCCTACTTCAACTTTGAAACATTCAACCATGGTGGGTATATTATGCATGGTGACTTATGAGTACTACTTTTCTGTGGAAACAATGATGTTTGTCCCGCCAGATTGGTTCTATTTCCCCATTGGGCTCCACGATCGTGGAAAGGCTTCCCATGTTATTGTGCCAAAGTCCGCTAGAGTTTTGATATTGTTTGCCCCTTCACTTCAAGCTGGACTGTAGATAAACATCACCCAGCCACCCACTGAATATCTTTTACGTCACTCCTTATACATGCTACCCTTGATATGGGCTCATGCACGTGTCTTTCTAGCCTGGTCTTAATTACTTGGACATTTCCCCGTGGGGTCAGATTTCCTAATTCGCAATCGGATACGAAAGAGGCTATTAAGTCGCCGAAATAGTATTTTAGATAAATCTAGGCATCCCATGGTTCTGGAAACCAAATAGACACTAATTGTAAAATAATGCCGAGGCCGAGTGTTTGTCATCTGATGACGATGTGAATGGGTCAGCGCTTTCCAGTCTACGCGACATCGGAAGAGCATTCAGGAGAAGGAAGTTGTTCGTACATAGTACGTTTTGGTGTGCCGAGAAACCTAGAGCCCTCGGCACAGATAACGAGGTGAAACAGAGACAAAACTCGAGGTCGAGAAGATGGGAAGTATCTTGACGATCGTCTTCTTCACCGAAGCGGCCTTGGTGCGCACTGTTGCGGGAGATTTATTCACCCTTCGCTCTAGACCCCCGCATGCCCTAGGTCTAAACGTGTTTCACTGACACGTATTGCTGAGCCCGTTCTAAATAGCGCCTATGTGATTGGTCTACCGCAGCATCCGATTGTTTGGTGGAGAGCCGGCATCGTGGCTCGGATCTAAGTTTTGATAATACTTTGTGCTCGAGTAGATATTCCATGCGATTGTTCGGATATGTGTTGAGAAGAACGACCATTCATGTTTCCCCTCCTTTCTTTCTGTTTCTCCCCTTCTTCTCCTCTATCGTCGGTAAGAAGGTCGCTGGCCATAGAAGCTCTACGTGTAACCCCAGAGTGAAGTGGAATTAGTCATGTATATAGAAAGACCAATGTTTCAGGTTATGCTGGCACAACTACCGAACAACTCAACGTACGTGGTGCTCCATAGAGCCTAGTACAACATTCTGGAGCCTATTATGCAAGAGTTCGCACACCGACAGATAGCAAGAACGAAGACAAATTAATAAGTTGAATTACTTGATACCATAGTACTATTATACTACCAACACCAACATAGTTGAGATGTAGTCAAATAGCTTTAGCTAATGGAATGCCTACAGTAATCTTGTTGAGGTAAGCCGATTCGCGTTCTTTATGTTATGAGAGTTTTCATTTTCTACTATCTCAGTTTCTAGGTATTTTCAAGTTAAACGTGAACATTATCATAACATTAACCATGCTACTGCATATCAGCTAAGTCTTGATATATTATATAGGTACGATATAGTTCTAGCACAGTGAGAGGTAATGTTCATTAAAGGTAATTATATAATTTTGGAATAATTTGTCAAGAGTCTAGTGTCTTGAGCCACCAAGGACGAGGGGATCTATCAGAGCCTTCAGGGGCTTCACAGCCAGCACCAAGGAGGTTCGTGCATTTGGGCCTGGAACCCTGCCGTGGCTACTAGCTCGGAGATAGGGACCCTACCTATGTATATGTAAAAGTAGCTATTTGCTGAAACTAGGAGGCTACTGTGACGTTCTTAGAAATACCTTTTTACTGAACCCCTGGCCATCACCAATGCATCAGATCAGCATATACACATTCGTAGGTCGGATATTGGCAGAATTGGTAGCCGAGAGACCAAATAAGAAGGCAAGAATATATGGCAAGTATAGTGCGTGTCATGAGAAATATAAGAGTAGTATTATTTCCGGTGATATCGGGTGGTGACAGGTATTCGACTTCATTCGAAAAGCCATCCCCGTCGCTGCGTTCATCGCTATATAATACATAACCATGCACTTATCAGTCTACACCATGTTCAGTGATTAGTGTTGTCAAATATGTCCATCCAACATTAGAGTTCTAATAAACCCACAGGTGTTTATTACCTATGTACTACCTAGTATGTTTAACTTCATCGTTCGACGGAGAGGGTCATGCATTGGAGCTCTTGTAAAGTTTATAGATTATGTCACGGAGACTAGTGCAGTCATATTTCATGATGCGTCTCATGAGGACATAGAAGAGAAATCCTGCCCTTTTTCATTCGTCTTTTTTAGATGTATCGAGAAGCAAGAACATCATCAAAGCTACCTCTTACCTACTGTGTTTATCAGAAGAGCTCAACCAGTCACCGCGTGGATAATGAGACTAGCATTTGACGTGGGAATCAATTTATATGACTCTTATATCTAAGACTACTAGTACAGCAAAAACAAATGAATCTATTCTATTGAACCTCAAACTCAAATAATGAGGGCTGAAGACGTAGAAATCCAGGTGGCCATGCCTGCCTGTGTTCTTAACAATTAGTGTTACACGTAGACTCGGGGGTAGGTATTCCTTCTCGAGAATGTTTAGACAATAACAATCTATGCAATAATCAGAACAAGCCTATGTTACGATCCTATACAATGAAGGACGAATTGTGACAGACCATTGTTGGGTAACTGATAACTGATAATGCTTTACGTGCTCCAGCAACACTCGACTCAGCATCCAACACATTAGATGCAATACAAAACTGAACTAGTGTCTCGCGATCATCCGTGACATACACTGACTATGATACAAACCGATTCATTAAGGAAAATCAGCGACTGCAGTGACTAGATGGACTAGTAAGTGGGTGTCAATAGTGAAGTCGGAAAAGTGAGACGGAGTAGATCGTAAAGGTGTTGAGTCGTTACATCTACGATACTAACCCGTGATTCAGGGGAAAGTCTTGGATTATTCATACATGAACGGATGCTCTCGTATTTATTTCGTGTTCAGTTATGATAGAATGATGTCAAGTCCCTAAATTCTAGGTAGGCAAGAATATACATATGGTCACTGTTGACCCAGATCTTCAAAGCTGACGAAGGCCAATTGGCTTTTCAAGACTCTATTAGAACTAGACTGACATTCACGTATCCTAGTAGGAGGACCTATAGATTCTGGGTATAAATCTAATTAATCGCATGGTTCTTTTACTATCTGTGTGAACACTCTCTTCTATGGATACTATTGATTTCTCGACTTTGGCCCCCAACGCATCTGCGTCAGTTATAATCGACCAATTCCTGTTCTACTCAGTAACCCGGGATCGAACACGCGTTACCTTCCACCTTGCGCCGGGCATTTTCGGTGAGTCCGCGACCCCAACAGCTTGGATCGGCCGTGCAATGAAAATCAGTATTTGTGATTCGCATAGGCAATTCAGGCGGATTGGTCTAGATGTTACATCTGCATGGGGGTGGGAGGATCCAGGGAAGCTCCGAGACATGGTACCCGGCATCGGCGCCGCGCACCCTGTGGCCCGCATCCCTTGGCCGCTTTGCGCATACGTAGGCGCATACACACATGCATATCTACATACGTGCATACACCAATCGCCACGGCGAAGTCTACTACCTCGGCAGAAGACGATATCAGACATATGCACGTGGATACCCAGCAGATACATATACTGTAAGTCCAAGCCTTGAGATTAGGCCCTCCAGGTATGTGGGAAATCCTCGAGGTTTGCCTAGTCTACGCTAGTGGTTAATTACGGCGATGGCGATCTTCATGCCTTCGCTTATGCCTCGCGTTATCTAGAGCCTATCGACTAAGTGTGCGACGCTCTGAGTTGGCGGAATAGGGTGACAGCCGAAATGCGGGTAGATTCTGAGAAGATCCCGAAGGTTGGGCTAAGCTGTGGTGAAGCGACATACCTGAGGCTATAACATGTCGACATCAGAGAGTCGGGAGTTGATAGGTAATGTTTCATTAATGCATGATTTGTTCATCGTACCTAAGTCTTGTGTCTCGCGGTGAGTTGGCGGCTTGATATCAGCCTACCTGTGATAATAAACTTATCCTTTCGCTCCCGTTCGGCGGTTGAGGTAATGGTATGGTATGGCACCTTGCAGGCCGACATATTGATGTACAGCCGGGAGGTGAGGGAGCGGGCCCGATGACCCCCGATTTGCCAATTCCAGCACAATGATCTAAACATTGATATATAGCAAATCTATTGCCCTCCAAAAAACACGTTGCCTATCAAGATCGAGGCCGCATCGGTGGGTCGGGTTTGCGTTGCATGCTTCGTTAGTCTGCTCAGGTGGGCTGCAGTATGTGCCATTAGATTGATTAGATACTACCTAGGGTCTTAGTGTCTAGGGTAAAGAAGAAGAAGAAAGAAAAACGGTGGAAACGGAAGGCGATCCATAGAACAAAGTGCGAAAACGAGACAGGTTTTATATATCCTCTGCTGTTCTTACATGTAAGTTTCAAATTCGCAATCTTATTAGCACGGGTTTTTTGGTGCTAGGATGGTACAACGGTGGCTAAATGCCCGTGGTCGATGGTATCAACGGTTTGCGGGATGGCGCGATCTCATCCGAGTGGAAATAATGACCCAGAATTTCACACAACTGACAAAGGAGATGGTCTCCTACATCAGCCAACGTCATGCAGAAGGAAGGCCCGCTCGCCATACCGCCGACGGATGGTAACTTGGAAGATCTCCTGCCTTGAGTTGTCAATGTGACTCTGTGACTCTGATAGATTCCTTGCCGTGCACTTCCTATTTACTTCCTAGTCACCCTCGAGCCGGATCGTTGCTTCCCACAAGACCAACCTGCATGACCTGGGACATCCTAGAAGCCCAGAAGTCTTCCGGCATAAAAGCCACCAGAGGCCCTGCTCCTCTTATCTTGAAGCTGCCAGACACTTTCAAACTTCCAAGAAAATCCGTGCTTCTACCAACGACCTAGACGCCAGTTACACACTTAATTGTAATTCCATTCTCACAAGCCGTGAAGTGTTGAGAGGCTGCCCTATCAAATATCAAAAGCATGGCTCTCAATCAGGTGCCACCACACCCGTCCGAGATATCGCGCGCACTCTTCCAAGAGAAGGGCCCGATGGAAGTCTCGACAGAAGAGATTCCGATCTCTCCGAACAATAGTGCCAGCATCTTCTCGCACGACAAGGAGCACTTCTTGATCAACTCGCCATATACGGACCAGAATCACCTTCTCGACTTGAGAACACTGGACGCGGAGAACGCACTGCTTTCCCGCGCACTTGTCCGCATGAGAAATGTGCGGCCGGACTATGCCACTGCTCCCTACGTTGAGACGTTCAACTGGGATGAGATCATGGAGGAGCTGAGGCGACTCGTGCGACAACACGGGCACCAGTGGAAGGAGACTTCCTTCTTTATCGTGGCCTTCCGGTCTCGTATCCCGCCCGAGACCAAGTACGAGGACCTAGGGGCTCTAGATAAGGGAGCACATGCAGAAGCGACAGCCAGTGGTGGATTCCTGAAGTAGGTTGTCAGCACGGCAGATTATTTTTTTGGTAGGAGAGCGCATTAACAGGATAACTATGCAGGTATTGGTTTGGCTTCCCCGATAAGGACGGCAGAAACCTTGCGACGTGCTTGTGGAGATCGCAAGAGGACGCGATAAAGGGAGGAGTCGGACCAGGGCATCGCAAAGCAGCGGCGGCAGCACGGTCGTTGTACTCGCATTGGAAAATTGACCGACATAGGCTTATCATTCGAGATGACGTGCAAAGCTGGGAAATTATTGACTGGGAATGAGAGAGTAGGGTTGCACCAAGCTGCACGGGTGGTCACCCATGATGGTCCAGTATGGCTCAATCTCACCTGAGATAGAGGCAACGGCGCCTGGGCGAATAGGATGGGACCGCGGCCGGCGGGCCGTCTGTGTTATTTTATTTCATTTTTTTTTTCCTTTGGCATTTGCTTTTTTTTCTTTTCTCTTATTTTGGCTTGTGATTTTCCCACTCCAGCAAGGTATCGGATTATTGGTTGCGTGTCATCCCCAAGACGAGGAAGATACCCAAGGATAGAGATAATGATAGACGAATAGATGTTCGGCGCAAGGCATAGATAGGGCGAAAGAACCATAGAAAAAAAATGATATGATGAGATTGTTATTGTATCCTATCCTATCCTATCCGCGTCGCATATCGCATATCGGAAGTCTAGCTTCCCTCTCCTAATTGAGGATTGATGACCCACGACGAGACTAGCATTGTTGCTCTCACCCGGTGGCAAAAGGCGGGTTTAGCAAGACTTCTGCCCCGGCCAGTTGATCCTCTTAGTGTGCTTGGATTGTAGAGGGGATAGCCAATCCACATGGGTTACTAGGTGTTGTAGCGACGGTGAGCCACTTCAAAATACCTGGACGAAAAAAAACAGCATATGACGAGGAAGAGAAAATTTAATATTTTGGTATGGGAGGACGTTACTTTGAGGCTCTTTAAATATGTTTTATTTGTGGAATGTTTCGGACATGGCAATGACAACATGGCGTGGGGGTTCAGGGTGGGATGGTTTTATGTTTTGCTGCTTCATTTCACAGGGCACACACACAGGCGACAGGGCAGCATTGAAGCCGGCGCCAGCAATGTTGCTTTGAACAATTTAATGGCATTGTTACGTGCATATCTAGATATGGATGCATAAAGAAAGAGGTATCGTTTTAAAGGGAGGTAGAAAAGAAACACTCTGATATTTTAATACCTACTTCGTCATAAATATTCACTAAACCGTATCGTATCTATCATTATCATCATTTCCCCACCCACTTTTTTTTCTTCGCAAACCGCAAAAAACCCACAAAGATTCGCATCCCACCTAAAACCAACAAAACAAAATCTCAAGTTTGGTTTGGTTTGGAATTTCATCCTCGACAAGTAAAACCGAACTCGATCCCACTCCCGTCTACCCACCATTTACTTTCGACACGAGAAGTGAATTAACATTAACAATCAACCAATCAATAAAAAACAATCATTTCGCGATCATGGCGGACTCTTTAAAGGATGCGCCGTTCAAGACGGTGCAAGTTGAGGCATTGGTTAGTTGGCTTCCATTCTAAATCATCACCCATTTACCCCTCCACCACCACTCCATCGCTCCATCACTCTATCAATCTATCACTTCATCTACTAGTATCAAGAGGCTAACATGTGACTCTCCTTCGTCGTTACGTACAGGTCGTCATGAAGATAGTCAGACACTGCTCCAACACCTTTCCTACGACCGCTACCGGATCCATCGTCGGCATGGATAAGGATGGCGTCCTCGAGATCACCAACTCTTTCCCCTTCCCTACTTCTGACGTAGCAAATGCCGAAGGTTCCCATCAGAACGACCCATCAGCCCTTGCTGCTGCTGCGCCTCGTGCCAAGGCAAACCTGGTTTATCAAACCGAAATGATCCGACATCTCAAGGAGGTCAACGTCGACGCTAACAACGTCGGCTGGTACACGAGTGCCACCATGGGCAACTTTGTCCACAACAGCTTCATCGAGAACCAGTACCATTACCAGCGCGAGAATGACCGAACCGTGGCGTTGGTCCACGACGTCAGCCGAAGCTCTCAGGGGGCCCTAAGCCTGCGCGCATTCAAGCTGACGCCCAAATTCATGACCGCCTTCAAGGAGGGCAAGTTCACGACCGAGAAGTTAGTTATTACTCGTGATAACCTGTATAAAATGCTAACATAATACTACCAGTCTGCAAAAGTCGAAGCTCACCTTCAAGGACATTCTCGTTGAATTCCCCGTCAACGTCCACAACTCTCACCTCCTTACCTCGTTCCTCCACCAAGTACCCGCGGCCCCGACGACTGACGAGGTGACGATGCCGACTTGTCTCGCTGACCTGGAACGAACCCCTATCAAGATGCCTCTTCATACGTCAGCCGACATTCTTGATCTTTCCATAGATCCCTTCCTCGAAAAGACGTGCGATCTCCTACTCGAAAGCATCGAGTCTCATTACACCGAGAACAACAATCACCAGTACTACCAGCGACAGTTGGCTCGAGAGCAAACCAAGATCACGGCGTGGCAGACGAAGCGCAAGGCTGAGAACGCCGGACGAGTGGCGGCTAAGCAGAACCCCCTTCCCGAGGACGAGTGGCAGCGAATCTTCAAGCTACCCCAGGAACCCAGCCGACTAGAGGGTATGTTGAATGCCAAGCAAGTCGAGCAGTACAGCAAGCAAATAGACGGGTTCACGGCCAGCGTCAGCGCCAAGATGTTTGCCGTCCGAGGAAACCTTCTACCGGAGTAAGGTGGACGAGGAGAGGAAAAGGAGATAGGGGGGTTAGGGAATAGGTAAAAAGTTGATATATGGTACATGCATGTGGCCCGGCGTCCGGAGGTGTTTTAGGGTTTCATCAGGGTTGGTAGAGTGAAATTCTACCCAAGTTGTTCCGGTATTACGTCAGGCATGCCGTCGGTAAAGAGAGTTCACAGAGTGCGTCTCTCTCTCTCTCGTCTACCTATCTACCCCGTGCATCTTGTGTTTCCCGTCTTGGCCCCCACAGCAGGATTACTACCTAGCACGAGAGCTGAGATGTCTCGGTGCTCTTTCCCTACATGTAGCAGCCTAGGTAGTTTCCCTTCTAATTCCAATACCCCACAGGACATTGTTTTCTAAATAATGGGGACTTCCAAGTATATATTTTGACAAGTGAAGGCGGCACAACCAATGTTAATATCTACCCGTGAGAATCTTACCTACATGTACATACTTACTGCCAAGCTCGGGTCTAGATGCATGTACCTCGACACGGGCTGGCGTATCCTCTCGTGTCAAGGAGTTACCTAAGCGCTACAAAGAATAGCATCGGCGGGTGTATTGAGACAGCAATGGACCTATGAAAAGCGTGTGGCACGTAAAGCGGCGTAATTAGAAGAAAAGTAAGAAAGAGCACGGAGTTATTCATCTCCCTAAGTGATACAAGCGACACCAGGAGGGCACAAAAAAGATTTGCCGAGTGGATAGATGAGGCGGGATGAGGGGCATTTTTCAGGGACCAAATCCTTTAAGACGAAAGGGGATTAGCGGTACCGTCAGTAAAAAGAGTATCGACCACTTACCGATCAAGTCCAACGAGTTGGCCAGGGTTGCTTAAGCTGTGCTTAATAGAAAATAAATTTAATAATTATTAAAGAGAAAAGATATTTTTTTTTATTAAAATTATATATAAAATTATATAATTTTATTTAAATATTATTTTTTAATTTTATTTTTAATATTTAATTATTATAATTTTATTTTTTATATTATTATTTTTAAAATAATAATATTAAAT
>MU400073.1:0-29628 GCA_022578945.1 Hypoxylon fuscum
AATTTAAAAATTTTAATAATTTAAATATTATTATAATTAAATATATATTTTTAATATAATTAATAAAATAATAAATTATTTAAAATAAATTAATTCGAATATTATATAAAAATTTTAACCTTTATAATTTTATTATTAATATTATTATTAAAATTATTAATAAATATTAATATTAAACCTATAATTTATAAAAACTTTATAATTATTACACCTAATACATCCACCACACCCACAATAGCCTCAAGGTGTAATAGGTGTATTTAACGCACGGGCCTTGGTATAATAAAGTGAAATTAAATTAATTACACTTGGTATACACCAAGGTGGATTAGGTGTAATGGTTCCCAACACTGGTTATTACCCATGATGAGTATGTTTTCCGGCTTGATATCTTTGTGCCGGACTTTCTCGACGTAGTGCAAGTGAGCCAGAGTTGTAGCAAGACAGCCGAAAAAGCTGCTTAGAAGACGGACGTCTCGAGGTTTGCATGTGTTAAAATTATTCAAGAAGTGCCCAAGATTGCAGTCGGCCACCGGGCTCAACAGCATACCGATGTGCTGGATGTAGGTGTAGCTGGCCACAAGTTTAATAAAGTGGCGAAGACGAACATTCTGAATCTTTCTCAGGATACTTAATTCTCCTTTGATGTAATTCATTTGTTCGAGTTCCCTTTCGTAATGATTTACGCGCCAAATGCGTTTTAAAGCATATCTCGTGCCCTGTTCATACGCCACTTCTGCAACGTCTGTGTTAGCTGATCCTCCGACAGACCTCACATAATTTAGGGGTGTCGGCATGAACGAGTTCTGGTCCATAGCACTCGGACTCAGGTTGAAGTGTTCACTAGGCCATTGGGCCTGCGGTCTGACTGCAAAGTGTTCCACGAGGAGTTGTGATTGAATCGTTTCGAACCTTGGATATTGGCTCGGGGTTAGTTCTCTAGGATACGTGTTTCTGGACATGGGGACCCAAAAGTCTGAGACGCCAACACGCAACAGAGAAAGGATGATGTCAGGTCTGAAGCCCAAGTCACGGAGAGCAACTGCGATCCTTCGGGTATAATCGTGATTTTTCAATTCTGGTTCAGCCTTCACGAGTAGCTCATACTTGGTTCCTTCATCTGGGGCAGATCCGCCTGTTGATATATTGTTAGTGGATTGGCTGGTCATCTTGTTGTTCGCTCAGGAATTTCGACGATGTTTATATTCGTATAATGCAATCTTGTATGAGACAACTCCCATGAAAGTAGAGAATAAGCAAGCCTATGCGGCTAGTTTTTGAGGTCGAACCAGCGTAGGAATGTATGCCTTATTAGTAGTTGAGACAGATTGAACCATACTATGGTGTAATCTGCCTGACTGATAGCCCTGTTCTGGTTCGCCTTGTCAACTCCCAAATCGATTTGCCTTCTTTCTCCACATAGAGCCTCATTTCAGAAGGTGTAATTCGGAATGATCATAAGACCACTACTCCGCCTCTTTTCAAACTCCGCCTCTGTTCAAACTCCGCGCCTGTCAAACTCCGGCAATATGTAGATATATGGTTTGTTCTGCAGCCACAATCATATTGCTTTTGTCTCAAGACGGCTCTTATCAAACAGCGGCCGCTCTTGCTTAAAACGAATCAGCCACTAGGTCTTAGTGAGAATGCCTTGAAAAGTCAGCCGCATAATCGTGCTGACGGCCATGCTGCATACTTATGCAGTGTACCAGTACCTATGTTCACTGAAGAAAAAGATAAGCAGGGAGAGACCCCAAGTGAAGAAAAGACTCCTGGTCTCATTCTCATCAAGAAAGTGTTTCTTAAATCTCACACCATTGCATTGTTCCACGATGGCCGATCCCCTCTCTGCGATTGGTTTAGGTTTTGGTGCTGTGTCGCTTATCCTGCAAATCACAGATGAATGCATCAAGAGTATGTTTTAACCACCCTTTTAAGTAGCTATGTCTAAATCATATCAGAATACAAATACTTCACGGAGGCGGCGGAAATGTCAGAATCATATCAATACTTAAGGGTGCGAGTACAGGTAGAACAGCAAAGGTTTCTTAGTTTTGCTATGGAAGCCGGCCTTTTGTACGATGATAACAAAATCTGCGCCACTCTTCAAGTCAACCATACTGTCCTAGAAGACGTCCTTATCGAAATCCGGTCTCTCTTTCAGACATATGAAGACCTAAACGGAAAATACGAGAGTATTGTAGGCCATAGAAACGTTGCCTGGAACGACAAGAGTGAACCTCAAACAAACCTCACGAATATGCTCTGTGTCGCCTCTGTAGATGCTACTGGAGCGGATGATTCGAAGGAAGATGAACGGCATTCCTTCCTACCCCGACGGATCCGTAAGTTTGGAGATCGAACAGTATCCACTGCACGGAAGCTGCGAACTGTCTTTGCAGAGCCTAGGCGCCTTGTCTGGGTGAGGATTGATCAAGAAGGGTTCAAGGTCCTCGTCGATAAACTAAATGACTTGAATTCATTTCTCATAGGACTCTTGGACACCTCACACGCGAAAAAGCTAGAAAAAGACGTTGAAATGAGCTATTTGGAGCTCTTGCAACTCCGCAATGACGTCAGAAGCTTGGGGTCACTAATTGAAGCCTTGGATTGGGATACTGAGGATCACCGCGAGAATCCGAAACCATATCTTCCTCCTTCATGTGGAGTATCCCTGTCCAAAGCATCGAAAGTGGAGAGAGAAGCGGATGGAGCGAGAAGGCAATATGTAAAAAGTCTAGCAAGGCTCAAGATTCGCCATGTAGAGATTGATCACTGGCAAGGAACTGACATATCAGCTTCCATCTCTTACAAATACACCGCAATGTCATTGGATTTCTCTTCATTCACCTTCTCCGACGCTAGTTTACACGACCATGATCCGGAGAGGCGATCAATTGCTTCTTGGGATAATCGAAGTGTCTGGATTGAATGGGTCCAACAGTCGCCTCATTATTCGAGAAATTATACCACAAAATCGCGCCCTGAGAATAGAGTGCTGCTCCTCACGAGGCTTCTCTGTGAGGAAATCCCACCAGGTTTTCGGTCTCCTCGATGTTTGGGGTACGTCACACCCCCCAAACTCAACGAGAAACTGGACTTCGGGATGGTGTTTGAAAGCCCATCGGGAACAGATATAGAATCAAATTTGACGACACTTCGTCAGTTATTAGGTAGTCGACCGAAGCCTTCCGTAACTGCAAGGGTATCCCTATGCAGTGCTTTGGCAGATTGCCTTTTTGGGTTTCACTCAGTCGACTGGCTACACAAGGGGTTGAGGAGCAACAACATTCTCTTCTTCGGTACGAAAATATCTGACCTGAGTCTTGACATGCCGTACATCACGGGCTATGACCTTTCACGACCAAGTTATATACCTGAGATGACCGAGAAGCCACCATTCGACCCATTTTGTGACATTTACCGGCACCCTCACGCACAGTGTGGGAGAGCGAAGAAGTACTATCGCAAGTCGTACGATATGTACAGTTTGGGCATCATTCTTCTCGAAATTGCTCTGTGGAAACCGATTGAGATTATATTGGAGATTGGAGATTTGAAAGCGACTAAACCTAGAGATTTACGAAGCGTTCAGCAGCTACTAGGACTTTCCATGGGCAATGATGAGGTAGCTGATGTGTTGTCTACAAAAGGGGGTTCAGAATGCCTAGCCAAGGTTGCGCGTAAATGCGGCGACTCGTATCGCGATGTTGTAGAGATCTGTCTTGGAGCTAATGAAGTAGAGAACCCAGCGTATAGAGGGGAATCTCATGCTTTAATGAAGTCTAGATTACGGACAATGTTCAAGCATCAGGTTGTGGAGAGGCTTCGCTCAATGAAAGAAGCACTGAGCAGTTCAAACTAAGTCATTATATTCTCACATCAAATCTAAAAAGTTTACGTTATTATGTCAACCCAATATTCCTGTTGTTAAGTACTAGCTACTAGCCTCCCTCCCAGGCAGTGTTACTTCATATTTCCAGACAGCGACGCCGTACAGTCCAAGAACCATACTGTATCAAAATGATAGTTGTACGAAGTAAAGGTCCAGTTAAATATCGTCTAATATATTTATTGTCTGTTATCATTTGAGTGAAAGATCCATGCGTATCCGCTGGCATCCTAAGATACCCGACGACGACCTTGCCATGGCTTTAGACCGAGGCTGAAATAATAGTAAGCGTATTTTTGTAAGATGTATCATTTCAATGTAAGTGTTGTTTATTTATATTTAAGAAGCCCCTTCCTTCTATCGTCCACAGAAAGCTTTATAGTTTCAGAGGCTGCGAGACAAACTATAAAAGAATACCATCCTAACCCGTAAGCCCAGCGGCTAGAACCATCTCCAATTTATGTAAACACAGGTTCTTTGACCAGGGAAAACCTAACCTAATACTTCGCAGCATGGAAATTTCTTTCTCGTGGAGCATGCTGGCTTTCGATTTGTCTTTGGTCTTCCGCACTAGGTAGCTTTATCGCCTTGAATCTCGGCAGACAGAAGAGTCTCCTCTGGAACTGCCACGTCCAGAGCTAGGCCCTCCAGACGATGTCTGGCTCCTATCTCGTCGTCCATTGCTCGCGCTTATGCCCGGAATACCCAGCATTCCAGTTGCGCCGCATCGAGTGCAATTGACGCGACTATTTAAGTATGTTTAGTATTTTCTCTATGTCGAACCTGTCTCAGGGGTAGGCTTCGTACTCTCTTGGGTTTCCTTTGCAGTTTGGACATAGAGAAGGCAATTCGCGATTAGGCCCTAAACCATATATCGCTCGGTCTTCGTCCACGCAATAAGCGCTTGTGTAGTATCCGTACGAGTTTTGGGTGTGCTGAGACATAGCTAAAGACGTTGATATAGGATGATGTGGTAGTCTGATTATATTTGTTCGTTTAGGTTGAATCATCAATACTGCGGTTCTATTATAGATCAGTGGTTGTCCTTGGTGTCCTTTATAGGACACGGAACAGCCTCGAACAGTGGGTGCCTTAAAGAACTTTGCCAACTCATCACTCATCATAGTGTAAGAGCATCCCGAGTTCTCTAAGCTCACCGCCTCCACCATCGCCATTCGTCCCACCACACGGCTTCTTGAAACTGACCACAAAGAAGTTCGGTGGGAAATATATCAGACGATGGAGCGGTATCATGACTCTTCCCGGCTAGCTTTTGTGAACAAAGAACAGGGTAGTCAGCAGATTCCATCCTTAAATTTCAGAATAGTCCAATTACGTGATTGATATCAAATCAATGTGCCCATCGGTTAGGGCTTGTAATACTTCCATTACGCTAGCTTCAAGGTCCGATGATAACGCAAGTTCTACGGGAACGACGAATCACAACACTACATTATCAGGGGTACATCTTTTCTTGTATTCCTAGTTCGTGTCCCTGTATAATGTCTGCCGATGCCTTAAATATTTCTCCCGCTGCACCTTGTCATCCCTTTTCCGTCCGGTATGGAAAGACCCAGACCATCGGAAAGCAATTAACCTCAAGTATGTGCTTGTTCAGGTCCAGATGTGGTAGCCTACTGCCGCCGCAATCTATCCTAATAGACGGGAGGGTCCACCGGTCCGACGCAGGATTATGCATGCTGCGGGTATCCGAGCCGTATCTGACAACTCACTTGCCCCACAAACCCGGGCGAGCCACGTAGTTCTCTCCTTCAGCCTGTATACAGGGAATTACAGCTACCACCGAGTCCTCGAGGGCTGTGCCTTGACGTGACATATGTTCGCGTGGCTGCTAGACCTAGATCTCATGCAACCTCTAGATCTAAGGTGTCAACATCGGGTTATATGCTCGGATCGCGCTCCCACAGGAACGCCTAGATTAACTGCCTTGCGGATGAAAACACGGTGACAAGAAACTCATCGAGCACGTATTTAATTCGCCGATATCGCTTTGATATCGATTGCCATCTGTACTAATTGTAGTATGATTCGGTCATCGGATGCTGAAAGCGATGTTATCGTACTCATACGAGGTGCGGCTTGCGATTCCATCTATTTTTACCCCTTTCCGGTCGAATGACATGCAGCATTCAAGAATTCGCTTTAGTGCCTCCCTCCCACAACTAAATTTGTGAGGTCATCTCTTAAGAGGTAGGGATTCCTCAACCGTGCATCCATTCGAGTTTCTCTTCGTTTGGGTTGTACTAAGTCTTATCCGGCCTAAGCCTTCTTCGGCCCTGTCTTCGGCCCTGGAACGCGTGATAGTTCTGCAATTATCCGCCATAGGGCCGTTTCCGTTGAGGCGGAAGCTTCCGGGTACATACCCGGGCTGTGCAAAATTTCATTATTATCACGATATACACTCAGACTCAATAGGTCATAACCAGAGGATATGACGTATTTCTAGTTATGAGGCTAAAACTAGCTTTACCGTGAGCGTCTAGCCGCCTTGGAAAGATGTAACACGGCGATGAACCCATGATGACTTACCGGCGATGATTCCTAGTGGTGAGTGGAACTTGGCTGGAGAGCATTATCGGGGGCAGTGCGAACGCCTCAATTTCTAGGAAGTAGATATTTTTAACTAGATCCTAAAAAAACATACTTCGAGCATATATGCCCGCTACTAAAGGTCTGCAAATAACTTACTCATTTTCTACTGCCATTTCAGCCACTCCTGAACCCCTTTTCCTTAGCTGCAGATCAAGCAGCCTTATTAACGAAATACGAAAGATGCCAGATTGATGGTAACATTAAACTTTTCTTTTATCTCCGTCTTCCACGCCCATCCGCCCTACGCGGCAATCCCCCATCTAACTTTTGCCCGTTTCGCTCTTGGCATTTTCAAAGCCGATACGCCGCATCATCCCAGTTAAGCTAATATCAGGTCCACATAAGCCATCTGAGATCTCCTTGCCCACACAGCCGCGATCATCTAGAGAAGTGCTGCAGGACAAGTCACAAGATAGCACGCGCTTCGCGCTGTTCCAGCATCTCAAACCGGGCGGTAGCTAGCGCTCGAGCCGAAAAACGAAGGACTCGGGGAAATAATCGTCATTATACAAGATGCGATACAGATCAACAGCCACCACGCTGCCGAGCGAGATACTATGACTATCAATTATTAGGGGTTCGCCGGCTGTGAACGAAGAGGTGTCCTGTTGAGACGCAAAAGAGGGCTTCGGGTTAAAGATCGGCGTCATCTCCGGGCTTATCTCGCTGGTCGAAATGGCGTCGATGTCGTGCTTCTCAAAAAGAAAAAAGACTTTTTATCGATGCGTATGATGTACAGGACCAATCTAGCTTCAGTCATAGGGTAAAGGTCATAACATGCACAAGGTAATACCCTTGTGATTTTTAAGCTCTTGGGAGCAAACCACGGTGTAGCTATTTTGAGTCCGTTATAGGTGTATCGCGTGAGGAAACTGGTCTAATTTTGTCCCACAGTGGGCAGATAAATAGGGGAAGTTTGTAAGGTCTTTACATTACGCGACCTGACTCATCGACATGACTGCTCTTAAAGGCAACTACAGCTCTAATAAATATCCAAATCCAAATCGTCTTTGGGACAAGAGTATTATGCAAGGCTCTTCTATCACATTTGCATAGATTCTAACCGCAGCCTAGTTTGAGATACTCTTCTACCGAAGCGCCAATTTTTCATCAAAGTCAACTACTTCTACGAACGTCACTGCAATGTAGGCGACCACGATGGTAACACAAGAGGAAGCTCTCGCGGCTTGTGAAGCCTGCAACTCCGGCTCTCAATGGGACACAAAAGCTCTCACTCGCCTACTCGAAAATGGGTGGGATATCAACAGCATCCTCCGCAGATCAGAGGACGCACTAAGGTAAGTATCAATTTCTTGCTTCTCCACCTGTGATTATTTCTCACAGTCCATCATAGCATAGCCATCTGCAGCAACAAGTTGCCGCTGGTCCAGTTTCTCCTCGATCATGGCGCCGATCCCGACGCCAACCTCCGCGGAGACACATATTCAGCTCTTGAGAAAGCTGCCCTTGTCAGCGCGCATGAGATGATCTTCACATTGCTGCTTAGACACCGCGCCGTTGTCCGAGGCCCTAGCGCGATGCTAATTGCCGCACAAGCCGGTCGGATCGACGTCGTCGCGCAACTTGTTGAAGCCGGCGGGGAGGTTAACGCGCTTCCTGATCTAAACACCGTGAACGAAAATGTGCGCTACCGGGCGGAGTGGGGTACACCACTCCACGGAGCAGCCGGAAGGGGGTGGACTGGTATTATTAGATATCTACTTAGTAAAGGAGCGTCGCCTTACATCCGCAACTACACGGGTCTAACACCCAAGCAGGTCGCTGAACAGTCTAGACATGAGGAATGTGCTAAACTCCTCAAATGATTAGGTACTAAATACATCCAAATGGAGGCGGCCCCACCTTCCGGTCGTATGCCACTTCTCCGGAGTTCACGATACACTTGCCGATCAACCCCGAGCTTCCACTCTTCCGAACCAATCAGCATCGACCAGAATACCGAATTTGGTTAAAATGCATTGTTATGCTCCGAAGCAGTACCAAATCTGCCTACCGCCCATATCATAACCCTCCCAACAATACCTAGAGCAAATGCAATCACAATCTACTAGTACTCCTTGACTTCCTCTAGAATTACGTCGTAGGCGCGGGTGATACGAATTTCACCCCAAAATTCCCCCGATAAGTGCGGGAGGAAGTTTCTTGGTACCATTTTCGTAACTAATGAGTCGATCGCGCCTGTTTGGCCTAGAATCACCCCATTGAAATGATTCGGCATGGTTTCCTTTGGTCGTACAACTGCGACGAGATTCAAAGGAATAACAGTATTAGTGAAACAAATATTAGCTGAAACCTGTACCAATCGAGGCTGTGGAGGAGTTTCAGAAGTACGATACGGGTCGCGGACCTCGTGGGTGCGAAGGAATTCTTGGAATCGAGGACTCAGCAGCTCTTCCGAGATCGTTGTGGCTTGTGCTCCTGTATCGTAGAGCATTGGTATGGCCGTCAAGTTCTCCGTAGGATGATTATCTTCACTATCGATGGCCTGGATCGATATCGAAGCTTTTAATGCTGGAAGATTGTTTTCGCAGAAGGGAGACTCGAGAACAACCATACTAGAGAATCCCGGCGGCATACTTTCTTTGAATTTCGATGCCAGAACACGACGCTGCTCAGGTGACGGAGGCGTTGGTGGTTGAACATCTGTATCATATGGTACATGGACTGGCTTCAGGACGCCTTGAGGGGTTGTGCTTTCTTCTAGCGGCCAAAGTAACTTTCGTCGTTGCTCACGGGTAGGATGCCTAACGAATAGGAATGGTATTCCTTCTGGAATTGTCTCCGCAGTTAACAAAGCCGCGGTACGTAGGTCGGTTGGCGTGAGAGGGGCTTTTACGGTCAGCTCCATCGCAGAAGTTGCTCTTAGTCGTCCAGTAAGAAGCATGAGTGCTTCATCGAGCTTGAATTCCGTGGGAAGTTCAGCCATATTGTCTATTCCGAACACTGGTGATGAAGAATGAGGTAAAAGTCTTGAAGAAAAAAGTTGGGCCGTTCTGTTTTTATCTCAGCGAGCTGAGACTAGATTTAAATCTTGAAGAAACAGACGGCGATGGGCGGGCTGCGCTGCGCCCACCACGCCACACATTATGACCCGTGCACATGGACACTAATGTAAGGCTTAAAGTTAAAATAGTGTTTGCGTAGCGTAGCATAAGGGATGCCATTTTCAGATCCTTAAAACTTCCAATCCTAGAGGCGTCTATGCTATGTAGGCATCATTCACATGCAAACTCATATGTTCTCAGTCCCAAGTTAGACGGCGTTAATATCAGCCCTATTAGTGTTAGGAGGCACATGTTAGCTTGACATCATAAAACACGTAGCATAATGGCATATAGGGAGGACGAGGAGCAAATCAGGTGAAAAGACATTCAAACACATCCAAGATAGAAATCAAAAAAAGAATATCTTACCTGTACTTCCAGTACGTGTACTCGTTCATGCCACCATGGCTATAGCCATTCACTTCCTTCTTCAAACCATCTTTACACTGGAAAGAGTACAGCGCGGTGTCGCCTCAGAATGCTGGTGACCTTCATGGTTTCGGGGTTTTCGATGAAGAAGTGATAAAAGCTCGATTCTTGGCGTTCCTCCAAGTTGACTACAGAAACTATGGATACCTAGGTAGGTAGGCTTTGATGTTGGACTGAGTAATTTTATATCACATCACCTACGTATTTTTTGAGGATTGGTGCGTTCGATGAAGTTCGTATGGCCTGGAGTGAGAGGTGGAGGATTAGATATTTTAGGGGGGTTTATGTATCATCTACATGTTTATATATACACATGAGCCCCTTAACCCAGGCAGTATAACTATTTTCTATAATTACATCAGGGGACAACAGCCTAGGGCTCAGTTCGTTGCTTGTTTTAGAAACGGGATCTAACAGACTAAATCCTATACTACCTATACATAGGCAGAACTGTAAACGACTATCATTCGGCTTCTAGTCGCCACTTATCGTCGTTTACAGGATTTGAGTGAAGCTTGTTCGCCTCTTGTGAATAGTCCTAAGTTACGTAATGTGCATTATCTATTATTGGGCTTCGGCAGAGAGGATGAGGTGTCGTGGGCTACTAGATCCCATCTCCTAAAGACATAACTCGGGTCCACTGCGGTACCTGACTTGATGTCATAAGTGACCCTCAGGATCAAACATACAACCCCTAACTCCACTCACGAAGTGCATCTACGAGAAAGTCACGATTAGAAGTCATTATTAGGTAATCAATTCATAAGGATGCCAAAGGTGAATCATTAAAGACAATGCCGATTCTCTGCTATGCTGACCTGCTGAGAAGCCGTGAAGCCACGAGACCATAAACCCTAACCGGAATCCCTGCCGCGAGAATTAGACATAAGAAAAGTTGAGTCATGGGCATAGCAAACTCCGGTTTCGCGAAAAGCGGACGATATCATCCTAGGAGAAGAGGTTTAGGATAATCCACCACTATCCACTAGGGAATAGTTAGTATCATGTGATCCGCCTTCCTTTTCCGCGACTAGCTAAATGCGAAGGTATGTGCCAAGCCTGGTGATCCACCCTGACCACAAAGAAACCACGACGCCAATTCCGAACTCATCCGTCCACGCCCTTTGCAACACATATGAAAACTTGGAAGGCATCAGTAACCTCGAGGTGCCTCCAACCTGAGTAGGAGTCGCAAATGTACCGCGTTGACTCGCTTTGCTTGCGATACCATAGATGGGACTCAAGTAACCCATTAAAGACTGGGTGCGGTAGAAACCAGGAGGGTGAATACAGCAGCACCTCCAAACGCAACGCAGGCCGCAGCCTGAGCCGCAGCCTGGGCGACGCGGCGTCTCTTTGATGGCTGAACATTGTCGGGTCGCGTGGAGACAGCCACAGGCGGCTGCATTCCCGTTTCAGTTGGGTGATAACCTTGTCGGAGTAGTTGGAGGCTGTCTAGTCTGAAATGCGCCTCTCTCACCATCTCTCTGTTGCGGTCTCTCACCATCTCTCTTTCGCGGTCGGACATACGAGCTTGTTTGTCGAGCCAAGAGAGATATGGTCGATCCTGTTGGGCCAAATCGTCGTCACCGGTAAAGGCGTCCTCGAAGGTACGCTTTGAGCCAGAGTTATTGGTGTTCACGGCTTGGGCATTTTCCTTGGATGGGATGTCTGCATTGGAGATTGAGCCATCTGCCCCCTCGCGTTCCGCCGAGAGCGAGGTTGGAGGTGGATGATTGATAGTCGTGTCGTTCTGGCTACTCTTCGGCTCCAACGTGAGCAAATCTTTGATTCCAACCCGTCTAGAACTCTGACTGGCGGGGCTCTCGGTTGCCATCTTGCTCTGCTGAAATGTGTAGGCGCTAGTCATATCAAGATCAGGGCTTTGAGGTCGCTCGTTCCATAGATGAGAAAGATCCTCGCGGCTAGGGTTGTTGATGAATCGTTCCCCAGACGTCGACCATGCCGAGTCCTGCGCTTCGACGGTGGCCTTGAGATCGACATTTCCAATGGTCGGAGGCTGCTGACTAGTTTCGGATGCAGCGTTGGAGGTCTCGACAGACTTTTCAGCAGGCTTCCAATGAACATCGTTGATGCTAGGCAATTGCAATTTCTCGTGAGAAACGCCATCTACATCCATACTGCTGGTATCAGGGCGCTCAAAGTTCTTGTCCAATGTTTGTCGAATGGCAGAAATTGGAAGCAAGTCAGATGTAAGCGAAGCTGGCAGGTTGGTACGATTGGTCTCCCTAGCTGCAAAGTATTCATACTTGCCTGACTTCTCGCCTAGAGCTAGAGCTCTGGAATCGCTTGGGTTTATATCAAGAACGGGGCGGCTCTTGAACATTGCAGCATCCGATGGACTCGGCTCTCGCGGTTGGGTAGCCGGCGTAATGCGGCTCGCAGGTGCGGTAAACAAGAAGGGTGTGACGAAATTGTTGACATCGCAACTGGCATCGGGATTGGGGTTGTTGACAGTGGGGTGAGACTCGGCATCATCCGCGGCGGCGAGCCATGCCTCGAAATTGTCTGGGTCGAGAGAGTGCCCCTTGGTGGGTTCTTTGGTGGGTTCTTTGGTGGGTTCCTTGGCCGGTTCCTTGGCCGGTTCCTTGGTGACGGAAGGCATAGGGGGCGAGGTCGGTGTTGAATCAGAGACCGGAGAGCCAGGAGGGTCTGAGACACCGTCGCTCGACGTCGAGTCAGAGCTCGCATCATCATACGAACATGGCTCACTCGGCAACTCATCGAGGTCTATCGTGGTCAGTTTGTAACCAACAAAAGATATGGATAGGTACTTACCACTCTCGCTGGAATAGGACATCTCAGCATATGGGTTCAGCTCCGAAGTGTCAGAGTCACCCTCGTCTCCGTCGACATCCTCATCACTCATGTCTTCATCACTCGCGCCGTCATCACTCATGCCATCTGCACTCATGCCATCTGCAGAATCACCAGTACTGGTAAAATCATCGCCCGAGTCACTAAGTCGGATATCTTCTTCGTCGCTCAACTCATCGTCGTAGTCATCAGTTATACCGAAGACCAATCGGCAAGGTTGTTCAGCTGTTGCTCCGTCCATCTCCATTCGCGTGGGGGGAGCAAACTTGTATGGCGAAGGAAGTGAGGTAGAGACAGGAGCGACATTAACTGGGATCAGAGGGGGAAGAGGATGATCAAGAGAAGTAGGACAAGAATCACGATCGGGGTTCATGACCTCTTGCACAACTTGTACGGCATCTGTCTCAGGATCCGACGGTACATCAGGCTCCGAGGTTAGATCAATAACATCCGAGTTGATGTTGTTGTTGCGAGCCGTAACGCTAGACTCGCGTCCCTGGTCGTCAGAAGAAGAAAAATCATCTCCGTCTTGCGTGAGATCAATAGAAGGACCACGTCGACTGCACTTCGTCATGCCTGTCTCAATGACGCTATCGTCGTCTTGCTCCTCCTCGTCATAGTCGTCCTCATCTGGGATAGTAAAGGTGAAAGTCCGACACTTAGACTCATCAACAGACGGCATGGTGGAAGGGACACTATACGAAGGGTTAGCATTGGGGTAGTCACGGTAGAAGATGACCAACGTACGGGTTCTGTTCTTGGTTGACAATGTGGAAATCGACAGCGCAGGGAGGGAATGTTTCGTTGGATCGGAATATATCAACTCCAAATCGAAGGGAATCACCGTCTGACAATCTGACGGGTTTTTGTTGGACCAGTCGAGTTTCCTCCTTGGAACCATCTTTGGGTGTGTGAAAAGTACCGTGGAGGGATCCGATATCTCGAATGAACACAGACTATTATTAGAGTCAAAGAATTAGTACAGTACTTGGACAACTAGATAATCTTGTCGACTTGTCAAAGCTTACCGTTGGTTCGTAACGGTCGAGGATAAGCTCGGCATGAAGTCGAGACATAACTGGGCTTTCGAACCAAGCGTTGTCAACCGAGGCGACTAGTCCCTTGGTGGGGACCTTGGATGCTCGGCCGATTCGGACAATGGGAGACTCGGGACTCAAGATGAATTGACGATTGGGAAAGTTGGTGACTTGAGGACCGGGAGGTTGCAAAACTAGTTTGACCATGACAACTATTAAGAAAAAGACGAGTTAGTTTTGATGATTTCTTCCATGTCTTGGATGATTTCTAGGGTAGAATTCGTACCGTCAACTTGGTTGCCATTTGAGCCCTCCATCGTGCCCAGCTCTACCAAGGTAGTGGTAGTGATCTGCGCGCAGTCCTCGAGAATGGTGACGTGAGACCTAAGAGTCTTGGAATCTCTTGTTTGGGTACAAGAGATGGAAATCCGAATAAAGAGATGAACTTGCTATGTCGGAGGACCATGCGTTGATTCAAAAGGTAGCCGAGATGATAGATTTAGGCGGTGTTGGTTACCTATGTCACGGTGGGGGGGAAGATGAGAAGTGGGAAAAGAGTTGGAGGGGGGAAGAATGAGGTGTGGGTTTTGGTTTGGTTCGTTAAAACTGTGTCAGATGTTCCCGGTCAGCGCTGCAGTTAAAGGTTTACCTAAGTGTCCTAGGTAACGATTCCTTAACCGTGGAAGGTAAAAAGCACGGTACATGTACCTAAACTAACAAAGTAACGAGGTAGGAAGGCAAGTAGGAAGGCAGGTAGGTGCGTTTTGCGTTTAAATGCGTTTGGGTGCCTTCTGTGCCTTCTGTGCCTTCTAGCAGGCTGGCGGGGCAGACGTACCTCGAGATAAGCAGACAACACCAACCGGGGACTGACCAAAGAGGTGATTTAGACCAAGCCAAGTCGATTGGACATTATATCACTTGAACCTAGAGAAAAGGACCCTATATAAATAGCCAACCAACTCTTTATGTCGAGTCCCTCTCGGTGGATGATACCTTGGCTCTTCACATTCAAAGGCGCGATGCGGTGCTCAGTATTGACGAGAGGAAGAAGACGTGGATTAGGCAGACGACGAGCTAACTAAGTGTTTAAGGCATGCACTTTAACACCACCCTAGGAACCTAGCTGGGGGACTGGGGGGACCGGGAGGGGGGGCAACGCGGGGCCTTGATTGCCTGCACTGCTTGATAACCTGAGATAAGCGCCTTTCAATACTCTCGTCTCCACCTTTACCTTGGCGCATCGACACAGTAAGGCTGAGCTTCTTCACATCACTCTCTATTTCTACCAGGTAAAGTTGGGTCACTACCTACATGCGAACATTCTATATCTACTATACATATTTCTACTCACCTAAGGACCAAGTAAGGCCATTTCAAATAGGTATACCATCTATCCATTACTTGTTGAAGCTCTTGTCTCACACCCGACAAAGATTGCCAGGATTCCAGGCTAGAGTTCAGCTAGTGGGGCCACGATCTAACATTGGTGGGATGGCGGGGTTGAGCTGCGACAACTACATGTACCGTACTCGAGGTATTATTGTAGGAATACATACAGTGGTTGGCAAGGTTTGAATAATTTTATGCAAGGTTAAGGAACAAGAACACAACGGGACGAAAGGCTGGTGATTGTCATGAATTTATGACATCCAATATTGGATAACCTCGAGGATTTTATGCACCATCTGATGCAGCATTGAAACCGTTTGCATTCCGATGTGAATACATATCCGGGTAGCCCACATTCATATTCATTTGAAATGTGAGTATTCTTACTCTGGTACGCCGAACAGCAAGTGTTGGCTACAAGAATGGTCGCTCGTTATGATCTCGCAGTCTCGTTAAATCACCGTCCTTCCTTGCCGAAACACACTTTAGGTAGTCGTTTCTTACCTAATTTTAGAATCGAGAAATGTAGGTACTGCGGAGGTGTCTCTAACAATGATGATTATGACATTTCATAATCGGTAGAAGCTTGGTGGGGTACTTTCTAGCTGCGGATCTCTAGGAAGTGGCGATACTTTACACTGGGGAAACACCCCGCGCTTGCAGGCTTGTTTCCTATGACGATATGTACACACCTTGCACACCTTACATCATTTACCACCTGCACATGACGCGCCTACTATGTTGTTTTTTGCCTCTACGTACTAGGTAAAACCGCTTAAATAAGTTGCGCTTGCTGAATAAAACCTATCTCCGATTACGTCTATTTTGTCATTATCGAGAAACTCTCTGTGCGCCCACCAAATATTTTATTCACCGCCCGTCATTCGCGCATACCTTTACTTTACATGTATCGAACTTTCCCATTGTTCTAGCAACAAGAACAACGTCAACACAATAACAAATCAATTCTTTTCATACACAAAGGGTTTCTCCGATCAACCTTCCAACCGAAATCCTTATATATTCTCGAGGGCGTTCCAATCATGCTAATGGAATTCAAGTCGCAACAAAAGACCCAATCATCACACTATTGTTTTCATTTTCATACGAGACGATTCAAGACTTGATACGAGCCCAACCTATTTGCGCTACCCGACCAATATAATAACATTACATATCACACCAAGAAAATAATTTCAGATACGCAATCACAATCCACCAAAATGCCCGACCTGCGAAAGAAAATCTTTGAGAACGGCAAGACCGTTTCGAAAAAGGCGCGCTCCAGACAACAGTCCGCGCAACCGTCTCCCGCTAGTTCCCGTGGTGGTTCGCGCGCGGCTAGTCGCCAAGCGTCCGACGAGGAAGATGTGAGTGACTACGAGTACAACGACAGCCTGCCTGCTTCGACTCTCAACTCAGAAGGTAGCGACGATGAGGGAGAATCGATATCGCCGTCCGAAGCTCTACACGATCAGATTGTGGACCTGCTTGACCAGAAGCGCGACAGCGGACAAGACCGAGAGAACAAGCTGATCGCATACACCGAGCTCATTCGCCACAATTTCAGTGCAGAGGAAATTGATGGACGCGTCAACGACCTGCTCCCTATGCTGCTTAAGAGCATACGCGGCCGCAAGACTCCTCAAGGTACACTGTGGGCCCTGAGAGCTCTCGCACTAACTATTGTCACTACCGGAGGCGAGACCATCCACGATCGCGTCTACTCAACCCTGCAGACTCTTTGTGAGAGCACCGAGTACGATGATTTCAACGAGGAGATCAAAGTAGGCTGCATCAGAGCCATGGGTCTTTCCACCATGTGCGGTGGGGGATCCGCGACTGCGGCAGCGGAGTTCCTGCAATTTCTTATGGAGATCATCCAGAGCGATGGCCACGTCGTTGAGGCTGGCGACAGCGGACCAGTTGTTGCAGCAGCCTTGGATGCCTGGGGATTCGTCGCGAGTGGTCTCGATGACCTTGAGGAGGAGAGCACGGAGGCGCTGGAGGCTTTCACTGAACAGCTTGACAGTACCGACGTGGATGTTCAGATTGCCGCTGGAGCCAACATTGCCCTGCTCTTGGAGGCAGCACGCGAACATGAAGACGGTGGAGGAGAGCCTTGGAACATGCGCTACGATCAGGATCAGCTTCTTCAGCGACTGACTTCGCTCACAAGGGAGTCTTCCAAGTCCATCTCCAAGAAGGACCGAAGACGTCTCCACGACGGGTTCCGAAGTGTCGTGACATCTCTTGAGCATGGCAAAGGTCCGGGATACTCGACTGCGCGACGTCTTGCCAGCAATCCTCACACCGGTGGCAACAAGGCAGACTTCAATCAGGAGTACCAGGAATATGGCTATCGACAAAGGTACCGCATCCAGAACATCAGCCTAATCATCGACACCTGGTCTCTTTCCACGCGAATCGGTATGCTCAAGACCGTTCTTGGAAGTGGCCTCGCTAGCCATTACTTGTACAACCCAGTTGTCAAAGACCTGCTGAACGGGGCCAGGGCCGAGTACATTTCGGCGCCAGCAAAGAGCAGGTCGACTCGAAAGCAAGAATGGAAGGTCCACGGAAAGAAGGCAACGAAGGGAGTTTCCAGTTGAATGGTCTAGGAGGTTAGCTTAACACAACGTGTTTCCCCGAGAGTTTTGGTAGGCAAGGTACTACTTTGTCCACCTAGTTTACATAGATGGCAAACCAAATGTGTTTGCTAGATATTAGATACCTGTCTAGATAGGTACATGTACACAATTGACCAGGACTTGTCTTCATCATACTGCCCCTTTTCTTACGTAGACGGACTCTGGTATGCCTAAATGAGAGACACATCTATTGATATGCACGCGGCTACCCGCATGTCTTGTGTGACCTCCTTGTGAGATGGCCCACCCAACACAACCCGATCTTCGAATTCAACGTTCTTTCGGTATTCCCACTAATAAATAGCCGCTTATAATGTATGCGCCGATGGTAAGAAATAATAGATGAGGCTTAATAGAGACGAAGGAGAATATGCCCGCTAAGGTAGACGATTTTCCATCCCTGATTGTTCTTACAAACCCGAAATGTTGTCTTGTGCTCTCTAATTATAGCATTTACCCTGGATTCCTGTATCATTATTCTGTACTGCCCTCCATGATAACTAGTTCCTTGCATGCCGAAGTGGGTGGCTGCATGTGTGTCGCAAAATATCCCCCAATGCCCCTGACGGTGGTATAGTAGACCTTGCCATTTGCTACAGGCTGTTAGAGATTGTCGTATAGTAGCTCATATATCTACTAGAGACATGTCTGAGTTGAAGGCATGGCATGGTACCGGGTTTACGAAATGCAACCACTTAAGAGAAATGCGGCTTTGTACCAGACATAACTCCGAAAGGACAAGGCCAGATAACGGTGCGATCCGAAGAGGTCGCCAATTACAACCCTCGAGAGCTACAGCAGGATCCTCAGCCCGGACCTAAAGGTATGAGACACGCATTTATTCGCCACCCCAGCCGACTTGTACCGTGCCCAGGTAGGCGAGGTAGGCGGAGGCATTGCAGAACCAGTAGAAACGGTAGCTTGAGGAACGTTGGTTGCTAGATGGTAAATCGTTGTGGCGATGTTCAATCCCACGCATTCAAGTCTAGACCGTTGTACCTTAGTGGACGAAGGCTTTAATGTTCTTTCTAACCTACCCGAACCACTGGGGTTTAAAACTGAAATATTCCGGGCGACAATAGTGTCTATAGACCAACTAGAAGCGCCGTAGTTTACGTGCCTATGCACAATCGCATGGTGCCATCAAGTCGTAATACATGAATTTGACGCAGATCGGATGGCAGCGTGATTGTGCATCGGGGGCTCTGATTAGCTCACAAAGGGTACATCTGCGTTCCTCTTAATTGAAACGGCTGCCAATGCAACTTTATAGATCCGTAGAGCACCTATCACATTCTTTTCTGGTTTAGTGACGAGCATCACAACGTAACATAATAGGATCGAGTAGGAGCAAAGAAGTCGGTGAGCGTAGAGCCTTCCGTAGGCTCGTTACAGTTGCAATCACGATATGATCAACCGTCCCCATATGGGGAAAAACAAGATGGGCAATTTACGGAGCAGCAGATGTTTGGCAGCTAGCTGAACCAATTCTCTGCTTGTCACGGGCGACGGGCTCGAGTGGTCACTGGTGAATGCATAGTGGATACAGCAGCTGAACTGGGCAGTGTACCTATGTAAGGCGCTGTCGAGGATCTTCTGATCCCAAATCCAAACACGACCCGGATCTAGTGGAGCGCACTATCATCGTGCCGTTGCTAGCTAGATCAGGTTGTTACCCAGCCAAAGACGCAAAGAGCCACTTTAGCGGGGACCAGGCTGGTTCGATGAGCATCGCCTGGGCCGACGTAAATAAAAGAAGAAAAGAGGAAATTGGGCAGCAAACGGAACCGGGTCTCTGGGTAAACAATCGCTAGTATAATTCTCCCAGCCTCTTCATAATAATGTACCGGATAGAAATTAAGAGGCTTCGTTTGAGATAATATTTAATAAAGGAAGTATGTACCAGATTCTGCTTTAGGCCGTTGATTGAATTGAATTGAATTGAACTTTAATCGTAAAAATAGACCTAAGGTTGCATGCACGGTATATACATAGGTACCTAAGATATGATATCACATTCTGTAAATTGCATGTCTCATAATGTTTATCTACATAGTACTATGATATAGGGTTCTTCCAGAGGGGGGAAGGAACACGGCATAGAAATTTGAAGCCTTTCTTAGGGTAGCCCTGACCTCCTTGTCATTTGCGGCCGGTCCAGGTCTCTTGACAGGGACCGGTTCTGCCACGTGATTGGCCGGCTTCCCCAAGCAACGCCAACGCATCAACTTCGTACCCTGGCAACTTTCCCAAGGCAGAGCCCCCCGTCCTTCCAAGCTCCAGTCATCATGGTGGCCAGCTTTTCTCGATAATAATAACAAAGCCTCATAAGCCTATTATCACCCATTTTCACCTCCCACCCCCACGACTCGTCGCAACTCCTCCACCAGCACGAGAGGGAGCCTCGAGGGCTTACACTCGTCCGACGACTGTCTGGTGGTCCCGACGAATCCATACAGTACATACGATTGTGTATTGTATTGGGCTAGAGGAGTTTGACGCACAGCGTCCTGCAAGAAAGAGGGCAGCATTGTCGCCCACTTGCCCACTCAAGTTTCTCCAACAGAACAGGGAGAAACATCTTCGAGAAGTGCAATCATCCAACTTGGCCGCATAATTACGTCGCATATTGTTCTATTCTAATAATTCCCACCCAAGTACGTATGAATCAATTTCATAATTCGAATAACTCTTCATCGTCGTGCCCATTTCCCAACATAAATATTTTTTGCTGGGTTTTGCACGTATCCGTATAAGCGCTGGTGTGATTGCGCTGCCGGCCCGTCGCAATTGAGGGGGTTGGGATGGGAGAACCTGAAGCTCTCAGGAGCTTTTCTTTTCCGTCACCAACCTGCCCAGTTACTACCAACACCAAAGCCAAAATATTCTCATTTTCTTTTCTGCTCTCGTTGTTTTTTCCGGAGCGCTGGTCCTAATTCATAATATTCACTATAATCTCATTAGTCAATTGTTTGTTGACGTCCAGAGGTTGTTTTCAACTTCACATGGACTCATTACCATTGTTTTGAGCCACAATTAATTCTCACACTTTGCATAGTCAACGCACCTCGTACTCACCCTTCGATACTTTAATCACCATCTGCGCAGATCATTTGACCTTTGCAGCTCCGAATACCTTTCCGTATCCTCATTTTTCATTTTCTCCAGTCCACTGTAACCAATCTCGTTCACCGCTTAAACTCGTACTGGGGTAAACGCAACCGAGCAACGGAGAGGATTGGCCAGGGAGGAAGCGGCCAATCGTGCAGAGTGGAAGCCACAAAACTTGTCAAGTCGGCACACTCTCGGGCAGCAAAAATGGGAGTTGACTCGAAGAAGGCTCCCCCGTTACCCGCCCCGACCGAGACCGAATCCCAATTGTCCCAATTAACCACCCCTACCGAAGTTGCGGCTTCCGACGTATCGAAGCCTGCCGACGACGAAAGATCACATTATTCCCTTCCCGACGACGGAACTCCCGTCACCATCAAGACCCGCGGCCATAGGCCCAATCGTTCGCAGACCTCTCTTCTGATTGAGTACTTTGAGGGCGGAAAGAACGGGAGCTCCGGTAGCTCAGGGTCCACTGAGCGAAAACCAAGTGTTCGCGTGCGACTGACTCCTTCCAAAACCCGTGGTAAAAACGACCACATTCAGATCACCGAGACCAAGAGTACTAGAAAGACGTCTTCGAGAAAAGCAACCACTAGTCCAGGTCTCACCCGGAGTGATTTAGAAGCCATGACGGACCCGGAAGACGCAAGAAGCATGCATTCATACATGTCTGCTACCGAAGAGTCTAATGTTTCTCGCAACCCTATTGAGGTGGAGATCGACTCGAGAAGTCACCATCGCCGTCGAAAAGTCTCAAGCCCACTCATACCAGCTGCCGACAGTAAGGCTTCAACTTATCAAGCCGCTAACATGTCCGACATTTCGGCCATTCCCACCGACAGCTTTTTAGACGGCTCAGGTGGCGGTGATACCCAGCTCAAGTTAAATGAGAAGCGTGCTAGGAGTCCAGTGCGTGAATCTGGTGCAGGCGAAAGGGTGAACCGCAAGGTGCGGGGTTCTACTCATGAACAGAATGTTATGCAGAAGGCAGTTGAGAAAGCAAGCAAGCCTGAGCGACGACACAAATCAAGGAACAGAACGAGCAGCTCTGGAGACAAAGAAAATGAAAAGCGCAGATCAAAAGGGAGCAATAAGGAATCTGTGGTCTCAGCTGCTGACTCTAGTAACCTCTCATCACAAATCAGCCACCGTTCCTACGATTCACATTCCTCCTCCAAAGTCTCCATTAATAACCCCAAACTACTCGAAACTGTCGAAGATGCCATTCGGCGACTCATCTTACCAGAGCTAGATGCTATCAAGAGAGAGCGAAGTCAACGCGAAACCCGACGCAGCAAAGATCGAGAGTCCTTATCAAGCCTCACATCAGTGTCTCGCGAAGAGATTTCTCTAACAAGCAAGAGAAAATCGGCTGACACAACTCAATCCACGAAGTCGAAGGATAGACGAGACAGGGAGGCTAGGAACGACCTATCTCCCCAGAGCAGCATCGAACAAGTATCCGTCCTCGAAGAAGCCAATGATGATGAACTCACACCCCGCCGTGACAAGCTCACAGATGCCGCATTGGTTGGCGCCGTTACTGGCGCTGCATTACGGTCGAGGTCAAGAGGCGATGAAAAGAGACAACGAAGGAGGAGACGTGCAGAGACACCAAAACGGGACAATGGCGAGAGATATGGCGACGATTACGACGTACCTGAGCGTGAGGTGACACCGCCCATGCCTCTCCAGAGCGAAATCAATCCATCCGACATGACACGAACTTCGATATTGTCAGCGGAGACAGATAGACCCCACTCTGCGAGTGAAGAGATGACGCCTGTCAGAGAGGTCACGAGAGGTGTTGCATCACTGGAATCCATAGACAGGACTCCCACGCCATCTAGATCGCCAACCCATGCACTTCAGAAATTGGGTGCTCAGCATGCCAACATATCTCATGGTGATCTCAAGGCCCTTCCCCGCAAAGGGAATACAGAATACCAGGAAGAGTACAGAACTGATGAGTTCGGGAACCGGTACATCGCCCAAGATCAAGATGACTACGACGATGATTATGAGGAGGAGGGTCACCTCGCTGAGCCTGGCATGTATGATGATGAACCGAACATGCAATCTTTCTATGGATCTCAGGACGTTCCAGCTCCACTCCGCTACGTTCCTTACCAACAGGAGAGGCGGGGTCTCAGCCCAATCCAGAGTGTGTCGGGGATCACGGAAGGAGAAAGTGAGATACACCACCGAGATTCAAGAGTAACACATACTGAAAGCGAGCTATCATCCATGGACAAGTCGTTACGCCACGAGAGCTCTATTCCTAGTAACTTGCGAAGTCGCGAGTTCGCCGATGAGGCCAGCAGTGTGAGAAGCTCCGGTGTGGGCTATAGAAACACCACCTACACAGACGATAGCGAATTAGATCATGTGACTTCAGGACAAGCAGTCCATGTTGTCGGAGGAAACCCCCAGATGGTCAACCCTAGTTTTGCTCCCGAGTCTGCTGTCGCATCCCTGGTCGAGGGTTCGCAGCTTGACCCCTCTGTCTTAAGCAGCTCTACGAATGCTAGACAGGATTACCGCGACTCTCAGGTCTCTTACGATGAGCATGGATCGAGGGACGCCAGCCCCGCTAAGCGCTCAGTAGAAAGCCGCCACGAAGAATCCGAGCATCAACGCGACCATTCACCGGCCCAATCCAGAGAACGCGATCCATCCACCGGTTCTCGGGAATTCTCAGAATATGACCTGGATGAATACGGCCGAAAGGTTCCTCGATCCCAATACCGCAATTCCCCCACTGCGTCCGAGAACGCCATCACAAGTGTTGCTCTTCAACGTGCAGCGGCTGCTGCCCTTAAGCGACAGAATGAGAACCAGCAGAGCCCGAAGGATGGTGAATGGGTTGGCGAGGGAGTTGCCCGCAATCGATCCTTCAAGGAGCGAGCCAAGGAAGGGTATCGACCGGATGCCACTCCACGACACAGCGTCGACCGTCTTTCCGACTACGATCAACCCAGGATGGCTGCAACTGGCATCCCAGACTGGGATAATCCTATGCCGGAAATCGGATATGGTTACGGGAATCAAACTCCCTCGGTTGTGGAAGAGCCGCTTGGTGGGCCACATGACGATGATAGAGAGCAGTGGCACAGAGAGTCGACACCAACTCAAGAAAGGACTCGTGACTACGACCGTGCTGTGACGCCGAAGGCGAGTAAGCCAGACAACGACCATGGTCTTGGGATCAGTGAAGCAGCGGCAGCGGCAGCCGTTGCAACTGCGGGTGCCCTGGCCACATCGCACAGTCGACAGCCCAGCCAGGACCAAGATGACGAATGGCAGAGAACATCAGGTGACCGAAAGCGAGATACGCTAGTTACCAACCCATACGAAGGAGCTAGCCCGATTGCCAACCTCCCTGGTCTGGATTCGAACATGTTAAGTGCAACTGGCTACGGAGCAGATGCGTACCGAACTGGTTTTCATACCGGCAGCCCCGGCATTGGTGGAGGTGATGAAGGCTACATCTCTGCGGCACCGAACGAGGTTCGCGACGGGCACAATGGTAAAGGCAAAGATATCGGCATTCCGAACCAACCCAACTTCGGCGCAGCTGAAGATCCGTTCTATGCACCAAAGGATGCCAGACAACTCGCAGGTCTTTCCCAAGCGATGGGAACGCCACTTTATGATCCTGCCACCGGTACTGGTATCGACCGAATCCAATCCAAGGACATCATTGCTCTCATGGAACATGTGAGTACACCCCTATACCTCCAATGTGAATAAATTTATGCTAATTCTTCTGCAGCTTATGGTTCGTGACGCGCAGCGAAGTGCTAGAGATACCGAGATTCTCGTTACCCTTGTTCGGTCTGCGGCCGAGTTCCGGAACTCCTTCGAAGATATCAAGAGGATGTTGGCCGATAGCGAAGACCAAATCATCAATGAAGTCAAGGACAATACGGAGAAGACTGTCAAAAGGCATCTTGGCGGACCTCGACCTTTCCCTGGTAGTGGCTCACGATCCATTCAAGAACGTTCTCAGGCTGGTACGGAGGACGCAAACGTCAAGAAGCGTAACCTCCTCCGAAGAGCGCTTCAAAGTCTCAATGCCAAGGGCACAAATGACCTTGGCAGAATAGAGGATCTGCTTAATCAGCTACTAAACGATGTTGATGTTCTCAAGCATCAGACCGCTGTCCCTATGGCTATGAGCACAAGGGCTCAATCAATTGAGAACATGAACATTCAACCGGAGGTGCAATACGAGCAAGATCGAGGCTACGAGCCTGAGGGTCATGCTGGAACATCAACTGCTAGTCACGCGAGCCAGTCTGGACACCTATCGATCCCCCAATCTCGCGGCACATCCAACAGGGCGGGTAACGAGCGAAAATTCTCGGACCATCGAATCAGCACTGTACCCGAAGATGAAGGTGAATACAACGAGCACTCTATGCCACCAACGGGTCAATATGAGATGCACGGAGGAATGCTATCCCCTAGCAATGAAAGGCCCCGAGGCGGTTCAGTACCTTTGGGCACGCCGCCCCACACATCACATGGTCAGAATTACTCGACAAGCAACGAGAACACCCCTCGAACCGAAGAGAACAAGAAACATAAATCACGAGGCTCATCTAGCTTCTTCCCCAAGATCTCACGCTGGTCCGAGACAACGACATCAAGCTTAGGAAGAGTCTTCCGCAGCAGTGGCACCTCCAAGAAACACGACCCTCCTGAGGAGTTTGTTCAACACCCGCCATCTCGATCAGCTTCCGATCTAGGCAATTATGACCAGTTTCAACCCCAGCCTGCATTCGAGAGTGACAAACTACATTCGGGCTTCTCGGAGCAAGATCTAGTGCCCCCTATGGGTAACAGTGTGCCTGATGCAACTCAGATGCAACAATACCAACAGATGCAGCAACCCCCTGCACCGGCCACTTACGCCACTCCGGAGGACCCTAAATACAGGGCTCATCGCAACTCGCTACTCTTACAGCACCCGCAGCCTCGACCGCCACAGACAGAGCACGTTAGAACGACGTTGGAAACTTCAGCTCAAGATTACGATACCCCGATGTCTCCGAGATCCGCTGACTGGGCTGGCTCGGTCACCTCTCTACACAGGTTCCCCGCCCAGAATACCAACAGATACAGTGACAACAGTGCGATGAACTCTGGCCATCCAGGAGAAGACTATCAGTGGCAGTCACCCAGCCCGCAGGGACCGCCTCGGCCCCCTAAGGAACCGCTAGATGACCAGTCTACCGGGTTCACCCAGACACCCCCTCAACATGAGCGGGTGAACAAGCTGCAGAAGAAGCATAGCCCAATGCCACATCAGAGTGTCGAGAGTGGCTATGGTACTGCCACAGCAACACATGCTGGAAGCTATCACTCGGGTAGCCCGAAGTTCGAGAACAGGAATCTGAGTGGCGCCTTAGGAGTACCAACCCGTAGGCCTAGTGGGCCTAGAGCTATGACTCCTACTCGAAGCAGCGATGACGGAGAAAGGGATGAGAGACGACGCAAGAGAGGTTAGTAACCCCTTTCAGCATCCACTCAACTACGTACACTCGACGCTAACATCTTTCACAGACACATTCGGCACTGTGGCTAGCCCTGTCAGTGCCATGAGCCAAGAATCTGAGACCTTTTAGGAGAAGCGTTCTCACAATCTTGACGTGATACTCCCCTCGTCGCCCTTTCACGTTGATTTCAATAATTGAGTTGGACGGATGACTTCACGAATTCATGCCACGGTTTGAGAGTATCACATCATCATCATAACGGCTTCTGGGTAGTCGTCGCTTGCTTTAGATATAGTAATTGCCCATCACCAGGCGTTCGGACGTTCTCGTACATTACACACATTAGGGGCATAGGTCATATTTTCATTCCCAAGCCGAGCAAGCTGCGGTTATAGAACAGGAAACGCAAGGAGAGAAAAAAGGAACCCGGAACATTTACGATTCAGAGTCGGCTTGAATTGAAAAAAGCATGGCATGGCATGGCTTGAATTCTGTATTCTCGAAAGGATTGATTTGGTGAATGGTTGGTTGGTTTGAGCTGTGTTGCGTTGACTTAAGGCTACGCGCGAGAGGAGGGGGGAGGGAAGAGATACCAGTGGAAGACGAGAAGATTTGATATCCCGATATTCAAGTAAAAGACCCGCGTCTCGCGATGAATGATGAATGATATGCTGAGATTTTAAGACTTTGAGACTTGATAGCCTTGGAGTTTGGTTTCGTGATGATCGTGGTATTGATGCTTGTTAATAATGTTCTAGATTATGTCGTAGTCGTACTAAGATTAAAAGATAAAATGGGATAGAGGTATGGCTTCCTGTATGAGGCTAGAGGTCAAGGCAACAGTACTTGTCTCCACGGTGAATCGCATATTTATTCACCAATTCGAGAGTAAGAAGAGGCTTCTAGATCATATTCAACCTGGTTGATGCACTACTACTGTACTCTTCATCAATCAAGGCATTTTTTTCTAATCAAGTGCAACCGTACCATATGCCATATGGCAAATCAATGTACGGTGACTGCTCACGTTTAAAATATGTCGACCCCAAGTTTATGTCTTTCGATCGCTGCCCTGTGTAATCCACGATCGAAAACGACAATGGCAAACGACTCAAGATTGGCGGCGGTTGAGCGAGCGATCCTCTGGGACGAAGTGAATCCCCCCGCAACACGTTTCGTTTTACAAGTCTTGAAGACAAAGGTTAGAGAAACATACGAGTTTAACTTTGAATCAGTACTCCGGTTGTTAGGATTCGACGAGCCTTCCAACGTGGATGGAAAGGTTGACGCGGCTCTTCAAGTGATCGAGAAAGTGGCCTTGGTAGTACACGCGCATAATGCCCCTGGACTCTCAATTAACTCAATAGTGGATAATCTGTCAAATTCAACACCTGGAGACCCCGAGTATCAATCTCTACAAATTGTCGTTTTCGCATGTCTAGGCTATCTGACTTTTGTTTATTTTCCGCGACATGAAGCGCTATATACGGAACGAAATGATGAGCTGAGCTTCGACCTTCCCGCATTCTCTCGTATGGCGACACATCGCTTTGATGTAGCTGAAAATACCAGAGACATATTTGGGCAATATCTGCCAATAGGACCACATCAAAGTTCAGGGGCTACACTATATGCGTCTAGAGTGGCTTATCATTCACTCTACCGTCTGTCCAATATTCGAATCATATGGGTTGATGTCCTTGCAGCACACCTTGACTTCGATCCATCAACGAGACGGCTCATGGTGTTTCGTTTCCCTTCCTTCTGTCATCTTCATTTGGTGTATTCTCTGAGATCTGTCTTGCAACAGTAAGTCCCTAGGTAATCCATTAATCTCCATATCACGCGATGCGGGATAATGCTTACGCCTGTCTAGCGTGACGGGAACAAGCGACGAGAACTTTACTCAGAGATATTGCGATGAGGTGGTAAGATCATATAGAGTTCTCTTCGGCCAGGATTCGCGCTCAAGAAGATTGTTTCACTCGGAGGAGAAAGCTAAGGCGGGTCGTGACTCTACATTAGATCCTCTTCTATCTATGCTTTGCGGGAACAAAAAAAATCAGCCGAAATAGTACGTGGGTGCCTTGGCTTCGGAGACCCCAGGTCTTTTACGACGTGGATCATGATTTTCCACTGTTTGGTCCGAAACTTCTCAAGATCCAGGAGTTCAGCATGCACCAAGAACCAACAACGTTGAGGGACTTCTGGGCTGACAGACGCAACCCGTTCAATTTCTATACCTTCTGGGCAGTCATCATCGTGGGCGCCGTGTCCATTCTGCTCTCAATTATTCAGTGTGGATTAGCGACGGCCCAGCTTGTGGTCGCTGTCCGCCAGTCTTCGTGCTGACGAGTATCCTTCAATAGAGATATCGGATAGCTATCAACGGTACGACGCGGGTGGGAATTTGCATCGAAGTCACTCATTTCAGTTCCTTCGTTTAACTTCGGATATCGCGCTATGGATCATCTTCGTGGCAGATCTATGAGCTATTGGGTCTTAAATGGGTTTGGTGTAGTTCAATGAGGCGTTCTTATTGTAGAAGAAAAAGAAAAGGGGGAGAGGGCCGGGCAGTCAGCTTTGAGAAGAAATGGCCACTCCTGGCATTTTGGAGAAAAAGATTTACGAAAAAAAAAAAACTAAGATCAGAGAAAATAACATGGCAAAGAAGACATATTGATTGCCTTGTCTCAATTTACAATCGCATTGAAATTTGAGTTGAAAGGTAAGGCTCTGGCAAAAGGAATTCTCTGATATGTCCACCACCCATCAGTTACATCATAGGGAATATCAAGGACCTATGCGCCTAGGTAGGCATATGCGCTAGATAATTAAGACAATGGACGGTAATGGATATCGACCTGGAACCTACATTAGCGCCCCAGTATGGGAGGGTGGGACGGTCACAGTAATAATCTTATAAATACATAATTATCTTTTAATGAGAGAAGTATTTAAGCGTCTTTTACAAGGATAATATCGCCTTAATAATTACCACAATATAATATAATTTAATTTTTTTAATAATTTTATTAAATAATAAAAGTATTTTAATATTTTAATTATTTTATAATTATATTATATTAATTTATT
>MU400074.1:0-29399 GCA_022578945.1 Hypoxylon fuscum
AAAATTTAATAAATTAATATAATATAATTATAAAATAATTAAAATATTAAAATACTTTTATTATTTAATAAAATTATTAAAAAAATTAAATTATACTATACTGTGGTAATTATCGAGGCGATATTATCCTTGTAAAAAACGTTTAAATGCTTCTCTTATTAAAAGATAATCATGTATTTATAAGATTATCATTGTGATCGTCCCACCCTCCCATACTGGGGCGCCAATGTATGTACTTTACCAGAAAAGGTACGTACCGCATTGGAGATCCGACAGTTTGCGATTGCCCCACACCCTACCAAAGTAAAATATTCGACCCTCCACCAAAATTTCAAAGCGCAAAACATCATCTTCCGTAAAATCGAACATCGAGAACGCGACAACAAAAATAATATTGGTTTGGAAGTTGAACACACACCACCGATATTACATTCTCGAGATCCCTCAATATGGCGACCACTTCTTTGGCCGATCTCATCTCGGCCTTGCCCGAGGGCGATGGATGGGGCCCTCCTCCGGTAACCGATACCACCTTGAATGGCGTCCCGTACGCACCCTTCTCGAAAGGCGACAAGCTAGGTCGCATGGCAGACTGGACCTCGGATAGCAAAGATGGAAGAGATGGCCGTGGTGGTAGACAGCAATACAACCGCAACTACAGAGGTATGAACGCATTCATATGTTTAATATCAACAGTGACAAAATTCATTGTGCTAATCATGGTTTCAATATAGATCAGCAGATCTACGGTGCCGGTAGCAATGCGCTATTCACTGCTCCCGTCGCCGAAGCAGAAGAGAGCCAATTCTCCGTCGTCAGCCGAGAGACCACCAAGACACGATACGGCCGCGGAGCCGTGTTCACGCGCGGCCGAGGACAGCGAGGTGGTCGCGGGGACGCAAGAGGTGGCCGCAACCAGCCTCAGCGCGGTGGTCGTGGTGGCGGTCAAGGCTACGGAGGCTATGACAACCGTGGTGGACGTTCTAATGCGCCTCGTGGTCGCCGCTTTGGATGGAAGGACTACGACAAGCCGACCCGTAACCGCGATGCTTCGGTCAACATCAAGCCCGACTGGCAGCTGCTGGAAGAGATCGACTTCAACAGATTGGCTAAGCTAAACCTCGAAACCGACGAGGGAGAAGATATGGATGCCTACGGTTTCCTATACTACTACGACCGATCTTACGACAAGCAGCCCGTCAAAGCTACCGAGAGAAGGCTGGTACCTCTGGACCGTGCCGCTTACAACGTCACAACCTCCTCGGACCCTGTCATCCAAGAGCTGGCCGACAAGGACGAGGCCACCATCTTCGCCACCGACAGCATCCTGTCCATGCTCATGTGCTCTACTCGCTCTGTCTACCCGTGGGATATCCTGATTGTCCGACAAGGCAACAAGATCTTCCTCGACAAGCGAGACAGCGCCGCTCTGGACATGGTCACAGTGAACGAGAACGCCGCCGACGCTCCCATGGAAGCTACTGATGGCAATAAGGAGGGCATCAACCAGCCTGGAGCCTTGGCGGAAGAGGCCACCTACATCAACCACAACTTCGCTAACCAAGTTGTGTTGGAGAACGAGAACCAGAAAGTCGAGATGCAGCACGGGAACCCGTTCTACAACGCCTCCGAGGAGACGGAGCCCCCCGCCAGCAAGGCTTACAAGTACCGCCGATTCGACCTTTCCACCAGCGAAGAGGACCCCATGTACCTGATCGTTCGAACCGAGCTAGACGCTGTCCAAAAGAACGTTATCAACGGAGATGACCAGTTCGTGACGGTCAAGGCTCTCAACGAGTTCGACAACAAGGCACAGGGCAGCGGAGGTGCCTTGGACTGGCGAACCAAGCTGGTCAGCCAGCGTGGTGCGGTGGTGGCGACGGAGATGAAGAACAACAGCGTCAAGCTCGCGCGATGGACAGTACAGAGCATCTTGTCCAAGGCGGATGTTATGAAGATTGGGTTCGTATTTTTTTATTCACTTCTATATCTACATATATAACTAACATATTCTCTAGCTTCGTCTCCCGAGCCAACCCCAAAACAAACGACAAGCACGTCATCCTGGGCGTCATCGGCTGGAAGCCCAAGGACTTCGCCAACCAGATGAACCTGTCGCTGTCCAACGGCTGGGGTATCGTGCGCACCATCGCCGACATGTGCCTCAAGCGCGGCGAGGACGGCAAGTTCGTGCTCGTCAAGGACCCCAACAAGTCGATCCTCCGACTGTACGAGGTGCCCAACGATAGCTTCGAGGACGATGGCGAGGAGGAGACCGTCCCGGAGACGGTGCCTGAGGAAGAGTAATCTCTTTCTGTGGTTATCAGGACAATGCAGTGTGTGTATTGGGATGCTTGGTCTGGTTGTATACGAGTAGTTAGTTAACTCACTCAAAAACAACTTCCAATGAGTCGGTCTAATAGTAGACTAGCTCTTTGCAAGACTTCAGTTCTTAATCAAGTACATTGATCTTAAGCCTAGGTGCCTATCCTACTTGACATGCCTACTTAGCTGTGACATGCATTGACGTAGAACGAGATAGAATTCCATGTGAATGCTCACATGTCAATACGGCATTTCGTAGATAGGGGGTGAGTGAGTAAGGGGAAGAGGGGTCTCGCTCTCTGGTCTGTCTGCCCCACCAACAATTTTATGCCCCGCTATAGATCGTTCGTTCTGGCTGTGACGTCGGTCTCTGTTCCTGGATCCGGCGGAAGTTATCTGGGCTATCCATCTCACTTTAGAATTTGTAGTTTGCTCTCTACCTACATACATAGCTCTAAAGTATACGACTTAGATATCTGGGTCCCTCAACTCGAGAATAAGGCCACCAATTCGCCAGACACTTACATTCACATATTCGAGCAAACAGAGAAAAATTAGAGACACCGACACCATGGCGCCGAAAGCAATAATAGCGCCCTCGATCCTGTCGGCAGACTTTGCGCAGCTGGGTGCCGACTGCAAGAGGACCATGGAACAGGGGGCCGACTGGCTTCACGTGGATATCATGTATGTGTATCAAGCATCTAGCCAATCTGCGTAGCGAGTCCTGAGCTCTACAATGGCACCACAACTTTTATCACGCAAGACTTATACCAGACATGGGAGCTGATGGACGTCATGTTGTTGTGATCTCGTAGGGACGGCCACTTCGTGCCCAACATCACCTTCGGCGCGCCGGTCGTGGCCAAGATACGGCGACACGTCGACAAGCCCGAGGCAAGCTACGGCCGCGGCACGTTCGACTGCCATATGATGATCGCCGAGGTGCGTATACCTCAGAAGCAAACACACTTCAACCCCCTTACATGCCTACTCCTTTCCCACTCCTCCCCCTAAACCTCTACCGAAGACGATCACCACACATACGAACCGGTAGGTAGCTCAAGCAGTAAGACAGTAGCTAACCCGCACCGTACAAACCACAGCCCAAGAAATGGGTCAAGGAGTTCCAGAAGGCCGGCTGCGACCTGTACTGCTTCCACTACGAGGCCGCCTTCTCGAGCGCCGCCGAGAGCCCCGAGGGCACGTCCGACGCCACCACCAACCCCAAGGACCTGATCCGCTACATCCACGACCAGGGCTTGCTCGCCGGCATCGCCCTCAAGCCCATGACCGGCGTCGAGGTCCTGACCGAGCTCATCGAGAGCGAGGATCCGAAGGAGCGGCCTGATGTGCGTTTTCTCTCTCATCTTTTTCCCACCCCCTTTTCCACTCTATGCTTTTGAGGCTAGCTTGCTCGTGCTGTTTGCTTACCTGTGACATGCCTAACAGATGGTCCTCATCATGACGGTCGAGCCCGGCTTCGGCGGCCAGAAGTTCATGGCCTCGGAGCTGCCCAAGGTGCAGGCGCTGCGGCAGAAGTACCCCGACCTGAACATCGAGGTCGACGGCGGCCTGGGACCGGGAACCATCGACCAGGCGGCCGACGCGGGCGCTAACGTTATCGTGGCGGGCAGCGCCGTGTTCGGCGCTAAGGACCCGGCGGAGGTTATCTCGCTGCTGAGGACGACGGTGGATCAGAAGTATGGGAAGCTGTGAGTTATGAGAGGGTACGAAAACTTACGAAGGGTATATCGGCGTGGGGTTGTGGTGTCATATAACGAAGAAATGCAAATAATATTTCTGAAGTTTTCAATATTTCGTATGATATTGTTCGGCCGTCTGGTGTCGAGTGGAGTGATATAAGGCAGCCGTCTTTTCTTACTCCTACCCTTTAGACTTATTACAGTAACTACAACATATAATTATGCCCATAGCTGGCATAAAGTGAAATCTCGCTAAGTTTCATCTATATAATTAGGACCTTGGGCTAAGTAGTCAAAAGCAATTTAAATCCTAAAGCCTTGTCGAAATGAGCTGCCAACAACGACATAGACTCGTCTATCTCCCAACTCGTCTATCAAGACTTCTTTGTTATAACCTTATCAATGGCGTCAATAAACCCTTTGATCTCCTCCACTATATGACTCTATCAGCCTCTCATAGATTACTCGGTAGCTCAGGGGCAGGAACACTTACCAGTATTATAATGCGCCATGCTAACCCTCACCACGCCATCGCTCTCCAGCCCCAAGTACTCATTGACCAGCCCGTTCGAGTAGAACGCGCCCCACCGAAAGCCGTAATTCGTGGTCCGCTCGAGCGTCTCTACGAGCTCGCGCGAGTCCCAGCCGTGCACCTTGAAGCTGATCACGGGGAGCCGGAGGCGCGCGTCCGCGCTGCGCTCGCCGTACACGGTGATGGTGTCTGGTTTGGCGTTCAGGTAGTTCAGCAGCGTGGATTGTAGGAGGGACTCTTGGGAGCTGATGGACGCCCATTCGGAGGATGTGTGGGGCCCGAGGTACGAGACGATGGGCGCGATGGACTGGACTAGTTCGTAGTAGCCGCTCCCTATTTTCTTATCAATACAGTGGTAGAATGAGATGTAAGTGTAAAGGAAGGCTTGTGAAGTATGGTTACTTCATAAAAAGGGGAATCTCAGCGGGTGATGTTCCCATACGTACCCAGACTGATCTTCTTCTCGAGCGTCTCATGCGTATGGAACCAGTGCCCAAGCGAGTGCATCTGTTCCTGCGCCTTGCGGCTCCCGTATATCATCGCAATATGCGGGCCGAACACCTTGTACCAGGACAAGACGTAGAAGTCTACGCCGAGCTCCTTTACGTCGACGGGCCTGTGAGGTGCATATGCAACGCCGTCCACGCAGAGCATGGCTTTGGGGACAGTGTGAACGACCTCGGCGATGGCTTTTATATCGTTAATCGTCCCCAGGACATTGCTGGCGTGCGTGCAAGTCACTAGCCGCGTTTTAGGGGATAGCAGACCCTTGAGCTCCTCCGATAGTAGCTTGGGGTTGGTTGAGCCCTCCTGCGGCTTCCACCACTTTATGATTAGCTTCAGCCTGCTAGCGAGGTCCTTCCAGGGAGAGATATTGGCCTCGTGGTCGATGGTCGACACGACGATCTCATCACCCTCCTGGAATTGGAATGTGAACGACAAGTTGCGAAGCAGTTGAGTGGTGGAAGCCCCGTAAGCTGCGAAATGGTTAGAATACGAGACGATATATATGAAGTTTGAGTGTGGAGGTAGTTTTACCTATCTCGTCCCTCCCAGCATTGAGGAACATGGCTCCAGCTTCCATTCCATCGTCGTATCGAGAACTCGATGCCTTGCTGGCTTTGTAGCCTCCTCCAAATTGGACATTACTCTTGATTAAATAGTTGCTGATTCTAAATGTAGTGGTGGGTGGTTAGGCTAGAGTCATTCTCTCTAAATTTGAGGAATTGTCCTTACTCACGATTCGATGACCACGCCTAGTGTTTGGCTTCCGCCCGCATTGTCAAGAAATATTTGGTCCTCCTTTAAGGCCGGGAACTTTGACCTGACAGCCTCAATGTCAAGGTTGGCCATTTTATCTCTAGTTATGGACGATCTATATCCGTATATTATATCTCCTTTAGAATCATGTTTTAGGGGTGGTTCAACATGGAGGCTAATATCACTCGATACCCTTTTTACCTAAAAATTCGGTGCTTCTTTTTTACCCAGACCATAATTATTTGACCGGATAACCTAAAATCAAAATCTCAGGTCTTTCTCCAACTCGATGAGACCTAAACGCTGCGTAGAAATCTCCATGCCAATGACGTTGGTGCGGGGCGTTCGTTCGTTTACAGAAGTCCAATTTAGCGCCCTGGCGCCCTCAATATTCACTATAAGCCTCCTAGTAGATCGAGAACCACGCATCTTAAAGGAGGGACGGCGGACTGAAGTCTAGGTTTTATTATTGATACTTATAGACAAAATTATTATTAAAAGTTGAGATAATTGGCCCAACGCCAATCACTATATACATGTAATCTGCATCCCTCTATCTTCTCATCACATAAATAACGGGGTTTCAACCACTTCCCCATTCCCGACCAGACAGAGGACAGTCGCGTGAATGGTGGCCACTCCAAGCTCGTATATTCTGCCTTGTGGAAAGCTATTATACCTGATCTTCTGTCTTACAACTGGCCATTTGTAGTCGCTTAATGTCGAAAAGGACTTGAATAAAACAAGAGCCCTTCGAGACATTCCAAAATATGACTACCTAAACTTTAAATATATAAATTAAGCGCTGATCGTTGGCAGGCGTTCATACGCATCCATCGTAGATCACTTATATGCTGGTAAAAATATCATACACGCACAGGCAGGGGGTGCGGTGCCAGAGCCCTGTAAAGAAAATACGAGTGGATAAGGCTAAAGACTATATAAACCATCTTTACCATTAAATATGCACTTAAATATATGATACGTAGGTAGATCAGTTTATAGTCCTCAGTAATATGAATTATGTTCATAATTTCTCAATTATCGCTGACTTACAAACATGGAGGTGCGAGGGAGGTAGATGAACACCTGAAAAATCTCAATGCATGGATGTGTTCGAAGTGTAAATACAAATAGGGGAAATCAGACACTGCCACACACCATGCGACTTCGGACGACCAATAAATCGCTGACTATACGAGGCTATGTAAACAAACTCCGCACGCCCGATGAATTTGCAAGATAGGTATTAAAGATGCCTAGCAAACAATCTAAACGGCGATTTCTACGACGAACTTGAATGTATACCTCGGTTTCCATACTCATTGCTAAGAAAGCCTACAATATGACTAAACCGGCTCGACATTCCCAACTTATTCGACACCCTCAGCCAACTCGTCGTCTTCGATTAACCCGGCTTGCTCGGCGTCATCGGTTTTATCCCAAGCTCAAAGAAGGCGAGTTTCGACTGTTATCCTTTAATAACTATCAGGGCACATCATGTCAACTCAAGACCTACCAAATCGACCAAGCGCCCCCATATATTGCACTATCCTATACCTGGGGTCGTGCTCGACATCGGCGTGGGCGGCCAGCCGATTGGCGATACTGCATTCGTCTCAATGGCAGACAGTTCGAAGTACAAGAAAATCTCTACGATGCGCTAAGACATATCGCGTGTACTGCCAGGTACTATAAAAGCCTATTCTGGGTAGACGCAGTGTGCATTGACCAGACCAACCTCAACGAACGGAGTTCCCAAGTTAGAAGAATGAAGGAAATCTTTGAGAAAGCGAGTTGCATTTATGCCTGGCTTGGGTTGCCGGGAAACCACGAGGAAACCAGACTTGCTATCAAGCTCATGGGAGATTTCCGCAAATATATGTGTGATGGTACGGCAGAACACCATGACATTCTTGCGGTTAGAGCAGCCCTTAGAAGGAATCCAGTCGCATGGCCCGTCAATTCCGACAATGAAACTCGAAAAGGGTGGGACGGTATATATGATATCTTCAATGTTTACGAGCAGCCATACTGGGGAAGGACGTGGATCTATCAGGAGGTTACCACCCCTGTAGATGTTTGGTTTTGGTGTGGATATCATACCTTCGACATTTCATATGTCGATGCCGTCATAGATTTTGGGCTTGTCTTTTCGAATTTGCCTGGCTTTCACATAAAATTATTGAATTCAGTGGGAACTACAAGTTATGTGGTATCTATCATTTCAGCGCGAAGATATCGTCAAAGTGGCATACGCAGAAGGCTCATCGACCAATTATTTGGCATGAGTACGACATCCTGCACCGAACCAAGAGACAAAGTCTATGTTCCTTTAGGTCATGCCACCGATGTGACAACTGATGAATGGTCTATCGATTACAAGAGAAGTTTAGCAAGTGTCTATATCGACGTAGTTCGATTCTACGTCTTCAATGTCGAGAATCCCACTCTAAACGTCCTTGGCCATGTCTACATCCCAGCTGATGACTCTGCCTTTGAATCTCTCAAGAGAAAGCATGATCCGCCCGTGCCCTCTTGGGTACCTGATTGGAGGCAAATATTCAGGCTAGAACCATTCTCTAGTCGCAATCGGGGGGCATATACAACCGACTTAGGATATGACCCATGCCCGGGGACCGCTGTCGAAGCTCACATAATTGGTGAAGTGCTTAAGATTAGGGGTATTGTTATGGTGGAATTGAACGTTACGGCGTTGACTGATATCTGGGAAGAAAATTCCTCAAACATCTTGGCGATTCCAAGGCGATGGCATGATCTCTTTGTGAGCAACGAAAGTGTTACTTTAGATGAACCTATTCGAAGAGCACTGATTGGTAATGCGGGCAGGCCTAGTCAGGATCTAGACAGTCAGAATGGCTATGGCCCACGCGACCAAATAGTTGACTGGAAGTTTATTGATACGCAGGAGGACCAATTAGACTCGTCAATGTCTCAAAGAAAAATAGGCGTGATTGATGACGTGACATTCGTCTGTTTTGGTAAACGAATGGCGATGTTGACCAACGGAAGCATTGCAATCGTTCCTGCGGCTGCTAAGATGGGTGACCAGATAGCTCTATTCCATGGCGGAAGATGTCTCTACCTGGTTAGGCCAGTACCAGAGCAGAAAAATACGTTCACTTTCATTGGTGAATGCTACGTGGATGGCTTTATGGACGGCGCTGCGATGGAATTGAACGCGCAGAAAGGAAGAGAATCAACCCTCGTGCAGCTAGTATGAGTCTGTCTCATATGTACCTATTCATGTAGCTTATTCCGTGTTGTATTGGTGATAGATTGATGCAATGGTAGCTTGATATACTCCGATTAGAAGAACTGCCGGACTTTAAGGTTTAACCGCCTATGCGGATACCACTAGAGGCCTCGAAAAAGGAGTGATGGTGTCGAGAATGCATAGTGCATGATCTATATATACATGGCTAGATGCATCCCGCTCGCGTCGAGTGAAACAGAGGGGATCCTTTCTGCGAACTCGGGATGGATGGGCGCTTGAAGTATCATGCTATTAGATCAGTTATTATGCGTACGATCTGTCGATCCATTGGAGCTGCAAGGTGAGAAGCCTCGAGGAAGTGTAGCAGCCATAGCGGTAAGGAGGTACGGAGTATAAAGGGATTGGATAGGAGGGTCATAGGTAGGACGAGCTTCTTAATAGGAGGGAGGGGAGGGGCATATCAATTATAGATATAATTTATCTGTCGACAAAGTTGGTGGGTCCCGGCGGTGAAGATTACACAAGCTTCGATTGTCGAAAAGGTGGGAAACCGCGGGTCCACTCTCTAGTCCATCGCTTCTTTTTCTGCCGCTACTATTTCCCCATTAAAAAGTTTGAAAGTTGATCATCGGTCCACCGTCCAGGAACTTCCAAACTTACATCGCTCTCTAGAGCTTTTCTCTTCTGAACCTGCTGTTTTGCTTCGTAACCTTCCATATCATTGGTCCAAATTGGTGCCCGAATCCAATTGACAAGAAAAAATAATGAAGCGCAAAGCGGATTCACACGCTACAAGTCACAAACCTGTTCAGAAGAAATCAAAGACTTGTAAGTCCGCCATCTCCCAAGCTGATCATCGTATGATCTGGCCGCAAAAATTGCAAGGACAAAGACTAACCACCACCACAGCGCTGAACGATGGCGATGCCAAAAAGAGGTTCAGAGATGGACTTTTTGACAAGGACGTCCTAGACAAATACACACAGGGCTATGCCACGTCCGCACCCTACAAGCACAGCGTCATCCACGAGCTGATCGAAGATAAGCTATTGCGCTCCGTCCGCGAGGAGATCAAGAACAATGTCTCCTTCACGCCCAAGGAAACCGATATCTACAAGATCCACCAGTCCGGCGACCTGGCCAACCTCGATGGCTTGGACGACGAGGCCCTAGCCAAGCTACCGTCCTTGCTTGCGCTCCGAGATGCCATGTATTCGCAATCCTTCCGCGATTACGTTGCGCATATTACCGGATGTGGCCCCCTGAGCGGTCGTAAGACAGACATGGCTATTAACGTCTACACGCCTGGGTGCTATCTCCTATGCCACGACGACGTCATTGGCAGCCGCAAGGTCAGCTATATCCTCTACCTGACCGACCCCGACATCCCCTGGAAGCCCGAATGGGGTGGCGCGCTGAGGCTGTTCCCCGTGCGTACCATCAAGGGTGAGGATGGTCAGGTTGCGCGAACGCCTGCGCCAGACGTCTCCAAGGTCATTCCCCCTGCATGGAACCAACTGAGCTTCTTTGCTGTCCAACCCGGTGAGAGCTTCCACGACGTCGAGGAGGTATACCATGCCAAAACCAAGGAGCAGCTCGAGAAGGAAGGAGGCAGAGTGCGCATGGCCATCAGCGGCTGGTTCCATATACCTCAATTGGGTGAAGATGGATACGTTGAGGGTGCCGAGGAGAAGCTAGCCAAGAATAGCGGCTTGATGCAGTTGCAAGGAAACCCGGAACAATACGACATGCCCCAACCGAAGCCAGCTTCAGTCGAGCAGCCACAGTCGAGCTCTCAAGAGGAGTTCGACGAGGCCGATCTCGAATTCCTGCTGAAGTACATGTCTCCCACTTACCTCACCCCCGACACCTTAGAACAGGTCTCGGAACATTTCGACGAGGACTCCAGCATCACGCTGCCCAGCCTCCTCAACAAGAAGTTCGCCAAGGAAGTACGAGACGCCATCACTACTCTAAACAGTGCGTCGCCGCCGGTTGACAGCTCAGAGATTGAGAATGGCCCCTGGCGCGTCGCAAAACCGCCCCACAAGCACCGATACCTCTACCTGCAACGAAACACCAGTTCCGACGAAGAGACAATGAAAGATGCCGCGAAGGACGGATACTCACCTCTTGTCGATCTCCTGCATAACTTCCTCCCGAGCCCGCAGTTCCGTCGCTGGCTGCAGATGGCTACGGGCTGCGTGATCGAGAGCCACGATCTCACGGCGCGCCGCTTCCGCCGCGGCAAGGACTACACCCTGGCCACAGGCCACGAGGGCAAGCCGCGCCTCGAACTGACGCTGGGCCTCACGCCTACTTCCGGCTGGGGTGACGAGGACGAGGAATCCTCTACCGAAGAGGAGCCCGCCACCGAAGAGACCCAAACTAATGGCAAAGGAAAGGGCAAGGGCAAAGCTAAAGCCGAAGCCCCTAAGAAGTCCAATAAGAAGCAAGAAGAAGAGGAAGAGGTAATCGAGGTCGGCGGCCACGAGGTGTACATGGCAGGCGACGATGATGCCGCGGACGAGGATGCCGCTATCTACAAGTCGGGCGGCGACGACGACAACATCCTGTTCTTCCAGGCTCCCGCTTGGAACAAGATGTCGCTCGTCCTGCGCGACAGCGGCAGCCTCAAGTTCGTCAAATACGTTAGTCAGAAGGCGCCCGGCGATCGCTGGGATATCTCGGGTACATTCGAGGTAGAGGAGGTAGAGGATGATGACGATGACGAGGAGGCAAATGGTGCAGGAAACGAGGGCGAGGGCAATGGTGTGCTCGACGACACGGAAGAGGAGTGGAACGGCTTGTCTCCGGACGAGTCTTCCGACTCAGATTAACTCCGTCGCCTTCGCGGTGTGCCTGTACGAAGTTACGATACCAAGAGATGAATGATGATGATGATGATGATGATGATGATGAACGATAAATGCAATGACGATGAATTTTATTCATTGAAATTGTAAACTCCCGACATTATGTACATGGATGCCTTCTAAGTGCGTATGCGTATCCGCGCTGTATGATGCTGCTGCCTAGAATACAGTGAATGAATAACACAATGCTAGTGCCACGATGCTGCCGTGCTACCGTGCTGCCTGATGATAAACAAAAAGCTGCATCCGACCACTCCCCTATCTAAACCAGCCAAAGAGCAAAAATATAATATGCAAATGCGATGCAAATGCAAATGCACATGCAACTGCCCATGCTGCTTGTTCGCCATGTTCCAAGAACCCCAGAAACTCAAGAAACTCAGGTAGGTAATCACCCAAACCCTATGCGCCATCCCATGACATGAAAATATCAGAAAACTCCAAAGTCATTCCCACCAGCCAACAGATCATGACTGAAACGGCATCTAGCATCTAAGCTAGACCGAACCCCCTCAGCCAGTCTAGTCAAGATCTTTGAGCTCGTCTATACTCCTAGTACTGACGAAGGCGTGCCGCAAGAAGTGAAGCCAGACCTTGGTGTTGTGCTTCTTCTTCTTCTTGTGGCCCTTATGCTTTTTCTTCCCCTTCCCCTTTTTCTTCTTCTCGATGTCTATCTCGTCTTCCGAGTCTCCCTCCTCTTCATCAGACTCGTCTTCTGGCGACTCGAGCTCTTCTACGTCCTCCTCCACCTCCACCTCCTCATCGTAATCTTTATCTTCATCATCCGAGTCCTCCACAAGTCCCTTGGCCTTGGCGTCCGAAGTCTGCCCGATCCTGTGGGCGAGCCGTAGTAAGCTGTTGACCGTCAGGTCTTGCAGCTTGTAGATCTTGTCGTCGAAGGTGGTGTACTCGACCTCGTAGCTAAACTCCCTCGGCTGGGGCTTGTCGTGTTTCGGCTTCTTGCCCTTATGCTTTCCCGCATTCCAATGCAGCGGTGACGCCTCGTCTTCGGCACTGTCCTTGGTGATGTCATTGTTGAGATACGTTAGGTTGGCATAGTACTGGGTGAAGCCCTTCAGTGTTAATGGCTGAGGGAAATACGCCGGTCCTGGAGGGTCTCCCTTAGCTGGCGGGTCTGGTATTTTCGCCTGAGGCGTCTTGGGCTTTTCACCATCCTTGCCCTTCCCCTTCTTCTTTTTCTTCTTCTTCTCGATATCCATGTCCGGCTCGTGGCGTAGCTCTAGTTCTCGCATTTCTTCTTCTGGAGCGGCAAGGCTTCCCGCTTCCGAGGCGCGCACAGTGTCGAACCATGTCGGGGTATCCTCAATTCCAGTGATATTGTAGTCAAAAACCCGAAGGGTTGGGAAGTAATTGGGGACAACGCTAGGACTGATGAGGGTCAGTTGGTAGCGCTCAGCCCATGGTCCGCCGAGTTTGTCCTTCTTTCCCTTATTTTCTTTGCCCTTCTTGTTTTTCTTCTTGCCGGACTCTTCCACGTCTTGAGTCTTAACGGGGTTGGGTAGAGTGGCCCAATCCTCCCGCAATTCCATGAGGTAGTCTTTGCTAGATTCTACCGAGAATTCTTCCTCCATGGACTCGCGAATGCTTGCCCGTCGGTCGGCTTGAGCTTCCATGTAGGAAAAGTCGATTTCCTTTGTATCTTGGAGTAGGAAGTGGTCGATATTCATGTGGCCGTATAAGGATCCGGTGATCACGTCGCGATACTGCTGCAACCAGAGGGTATATTTCTGCCAGCATGTTTCATCCCATAATTGCTTGCCAGAAGTCCTGGCAGGCGGGACATGTCCCATCAAAATGGCCTTCATTCCACGCTCACGTAGGAATTGCAACTGAACCCGTAGCCATTCAAAATGCTTGTATCCGGGCTCCGACGGATGTGCACAATCGTCAACACCCGCATTGCGATCGAAGAAGTACAACGTGTTGAGACTGAAGACGGCGAGCTTGTTGGGAATCACCTCAACATAAAACCAACCACCAAACTCGAATGAGTGGCGTTGCTCTTCTGGAATGAAGCTCTTCCAGACATCGGTATAAGTCTTTAGTATTTTGTTCGGCCCTGGTTCCAATATGTTGTGCGGATATATATCGTTATTGCCAAAGGTTGGAACCACAGGAACTACTAGGCCCTTGTCATCAGAAAACGTGTCGACAAAATAATTCGCAATCCTGCGATTCATGGCCAGAATGTCTTTGTCGTGGCGGGGCCTTTCTTCATCGCTGTCATGGCGGGCTGAGTCACCGGTCCAAACGACGAAGTCAATTGAGTCCTTCAAATTTTCGGTAACCCATTTCAGAGTCGCATTAACCAGCGCCAAAGGGGAATCGCAATCCGAGGTTTCTGCGCCGTACGTGCCAGCCGGTCCATGGCCTCGATGACAAGCGATGTTTTCCTCCGTGGATGTGTGGACTTTATAATATTCGTCGGGGTGCAGATCTACATATAAGGTCCAAGATATTAGTGCCAAAGAGGAACCATTTGGAGATGGTGGTGTGGTGGGAGTGTTGCGATTGTACCTGTAATATGGAGGAATCTGCCGTGCAACTTGCGCTGCGACGCACCATCATGGCCAGCGTGCAGGACGTATTGAGCACCGGTAGTTGGCGCGCCTATGACGACAGACGCCAGCAAGCCGGGAATTGCCCATGCCCATACTGACTTTTTGAGCGTCATATTTTGAGTCGTCTTACGATGCTCTTGGAGCTACAGTAGGTGGAGGAAAATGACAATGCGCATAGCCAACGAGGTGCGCATCAGCTTATAGGTATGTAATGGAAGGAAGAAAATTCTAAAAGTTGCCGTGTTCAATGTTGCGAAAATTCCGTCATTGGCGGCCGTAGGTAGTTTCGAGAAGTGTACCAAAGGATCGCCAGCGGATGCAAAAGCAGGGCTAGCTGGCGGTCCAGGGGTCCTATGTAGTAGTCCAATAAAATTATATGTAAAGCGCCTTTATTAGCCAAGAGCTCGATGCCAAGTGGATAATTGGCAATACCGAAAACTCCTTCGTACTACTATGTACGTAGATACTGAGCAAAGTCTCGAAACAATAAAAATGCTATTTAATAAGACTTTCCGGGTGCTTTCTCCCTAGTATAACTAGAGGCGACTGATGGGTTCTTAAGCTTTTGCTCGCGTTCAGCGTAGTACCCTTTATAAGGCTGAAAGCTGACAATAGGCGACGAATCAGAGTGCTGGATCTCGCACGTGTAGGAGGTTGAATCGCAGAGAGGGAAGCTTAGCCAACTGAGACATCCTTGGATAACCCTCGCGCCACATTGTTCATCGAGGTGGCACACGACAATGAATAGTCCCACAGCTAGCTAAAATATCATCCACTCGTTTCTTGGAAACCCAGGATTCCGACAGTTTGCTGAGGGTCATCTGCAAAGAGGTTGGAATGGGTGAATGGGGTAGACCTGCAAGTTCATCACCGGTCCCCTAGTATAGTAGGTGGATATGCCAAAGAGTATGCCTCGTGAAGACGTTGATGACCGCTCTGCCGATTTGCCGTCTGGACACTTCAACCGCTAGCCAAGTTCAGATGGCCATCAAGGTGGTGTTATTCAAAGTCAAGGGCATATAAGTTCGGTCACTTTCTTAGTCGTTCCTTAGACTGGGTGACGTCAGACTCTGGCCCCCTTCGTCGTTCGAAAGGGAGATGGGAAAGCCACTAGGCAATCCCGCGGTGGAACCACCTAAGAACGAAGTGCTTATTCATTGCATGTGTCCAATTCTATAGAATGCAAGTTAGACTTCGGAATTTTCAAATGATACCCTTAGAAACCAAGATCGTATGAGATTAAGACATTCAGGCACATCTCAGGTCCACGTGCAAGGTCAAGAGCAAGATTGAAGTTGATAAAATACAACTTAATGGAAGGTATAAAACGCATAGTATTAGTCCAGTTAGCCATACGATGCACAGAAGGTGGACCATCCGGACCAATAACCACCCCTCAATTCGCTACCCGTCTGCAGCGTGCACTAGGCCAATCTTACTAAGCGGACTTGGTGGGTACATGAATACGCGCGTGCGAAATTTTCATCCTCTTCTCCGATCTTCACATTCAACAGCACACCCGATTCTCGTCAAACCTCGTTTGATGGCTCAAAGACGATACCCTCACCGTCTCCTAGGCTGAGTCTAGTGCGAGATCAAAGCATGCCGTTCGTTTGAGGGGACCCGATACACATAAACATCGGGTTCCTATGGTTTTATATCGGCACATTGTAATCCATCTCTCTCCTATGTACGTGTCAATTGAACCCCCTTCGGGCGACAAGTGTCACATCACAGGGCGTTTCTTCCCGATATTTACGTCAAGTGGCAGCATTATTATATTATGCCTATTTAGTGTCACTCGCTATGACTATGGTCATTGAGTGCTATATCCCCTCCCTTTGACTTGCAAGGGGCGACATCTGTCTCTTATGGTACAACTATTCCACCAGTAAAACGCACGTGCTTGAAAACCTCGCGATATGACAAACGCTCAATGGCATTTCCCCAAATCCATCATGTTGTCCTCCAGCCAATTTTTACACCGCTTTCGGTGATTCGTTCCATAGAGATGAGGCCTATTCCTTGTCGAGAGATGCCCTGTCTCTAGCGAGTTCCTTGAGCTGAAGACCTTTCGGGTCCTCGGCAAGTTGATACGTCCGGTACTCCACATGCAGGTATTTTGGTCCTTCCACAAACCTTCTCACGAAGCCCGAGTGTGTAACGACGACAATGCATTTCTCCGGACGTTCGAAGAGCCATCGCTTGGCGAAATCCGCTCTCTTCAGAAAAGCCTTTTCTGAAGCCTCATACAAGCCAATTTTTTGAGGATAGACGGGATCCAGGGTTGAGAAATCGAGGTCTGGCCATTCATTCTGGATGACAGAGGGTTCGTCACCAACATCACAAGGATTGTTCGTAGTTTCCTGGTCATGGTCAGTGCTTACCCAAGCGAGCAGTTTCCGATGTGCGTGTTATTCGTACCTGCCATTCGGCGCGAACCTCGACGGGAACGCCGCGGTCTCGAAGCCACTGAAGGCCGTGCTGGACCGTCTGTAGCGTTCTTCTCAGAGGGCTCACCACGATACGGCACTCGTCCTTGGTGAAGGGAAAATCGGCCTCAAGCTCTGCTGCCAAGGCTTTGGCTTGCTCTATACCTTTTTCGGTCAGGCTTGGATCGGGCAATTCCCAACTACATATGTGCCTCCTGTGTAAGCCATTGCCAAATCAAGATGGAGGGTTTGCTATTACTTATTTTCTAAATCTAAAATTGGTCAGAAGTCTGCTCTAATGACCCAGGAATAGTAACTTACTGTGTTCAGCTTCCCCGTGACGTATCAAAATGACGATTGGCGCCATCTTGAATGGTATTTTCGGTCCTGTATTTGGTGAGAGAAGAAGTTACGAAGCACGCCTAGGTTTCTTAGCATGCCGTCTGTGTTGATGCATTGTTTTATTTCTGCTGAAAGGCGAAAGAATACAGCACGCCAGATGGTATGGGAAATGTTGGAGTTTGTAACTTTGAAAAGCTGGAAACGATCGTTATGATGAAGCAAGCAGGTGTAGCATGTAACACAGAACAGACTTTTGAAGCTTCATGTCACATTCACTTTATTCATAGAAAGCCGAACTCGGTTAGGCATATTAGACAATGAACCCTTTAACCCGCTTTTAGTCGTAGCCAATAAAGTCTAACCCCGCTAATACAAAGTACATGTACCTACCTACCTGCCTAGGTACATACGCCACGCCCTATCAGCGTCATTGGAGGATGTACGTGTGACACACATAAAGTAAAAAAAGAAAAGAACCTAACCCAGATTCCCAGTTGTTACCAAGGCTGAGTCAACGGTTGCCTACTTCCAATCACGGATTCATTTGTTACAGTTCATCTAACTGGCGAGAACTTCAACCCCAAAACTTCTCATGTTGTCTCCTGCCAGCTATGAGCTTACGGTCGATCTTAGGAGGCAGCCGGATTAGGAAGTCCTCCAAGAAGTCCGGCGCAAAGCAGTCATCGTCATCTTCATCTTCGCCATTGTCCTCGTCTCCGTGGGCCGCTTCTCTGCCTCGTCGAAAACCAGGCACCCAAGAACGAAAGCGATCAAAAATAGACGTAGACAACGATGATGACGATCTTTTCAATGACAAGCTCGATGACTACGGGCTTGTCAAGGCCCTGGTGACCGATATGAACCTGCGCGACACTTCCCAAGCTATCTTGTACATACGCAGTCACATGTTCTCCTCGATGCCCGAGCAAGCGGCGGGAATGAACTCTACGAGGGTCGCGGAAGTACTCAATTATCGAAAACGACTTCCTCCCATCGTGACTATCTCGCACATACAAACCCTGTTGTCGTCGCCAAGTGCAGTAGAACGGGAAGTCGCTGAACTAGCGCGAGCTGGGTTTCTCCGCAAGGTGATCGTTGCGCGGCGGGGAGATATAGGAGAGACTGTAATATTAGCCACGGACCTCGAGAAGATGATCCAGGAATCTACGTTTTTGGACAAGGAAACGAAAGATAGCTTGTCTACGTTTCTGAAGGAGAACCCCGGAACCCAAACGGTCCGGCAGGATGCCCTTAGCCCATCTGAGGTTAACCAACTTATGCAAGCCGGGTTTATAACGTCCCACTACAATGGCGCGATTCACCATGGCCCTACGTCGCATACTACGAACCTGTATTCCCGACCCGAAGACAAGGTGACACTCACATCCCTCGACTTCGTCTCGAGACAGCCCACCGGTTCCCTCGGAGCCGTGGGAGGTACCGGTGCGGTACACAACGTAGGCGGCACTGGAGGTGGCTCACTCAGCCGTCTCGGCGCTGATCCCATGGAGTTGAAGCTCGCTGTGCCTGGAAACGGCGCATTTCTGAAGCTTCTCTCGGCCGCACTCGAACACCTCGTCTCGCTGCTAGGAAAGTCGCGGTACCGCGAGGCGCCGGAAACGGTGCTTAGGGACCGCTGGGATGGGGGAATTGCGAAAGATGAGGCACGCTACGCGGCGAAGCGCTCGAGAGGGGAGTTTGCCGGGATATTGCCGGGACAGACGAGGAAGTGGAGACAGTTCTACGGACTGTCTTTCGATTGGGTCTTGCAGGAGGCGGTGGGATCTGGCATGGTTGAGGTCTTTGAGACGCGGAGTGTTGGCCGCGGGGTACGTGCGATATGAATGCTTGTAGAGCGAATAGACTAGATTTTCATACATGCGGCATTACTAGATAGCAATCCTGCTATTAATCCGTCTCTGGTTGTAGACGGACCGAGTGTTATAGACCATTATACAGAGGAAATAAGTATTCTGTCCCGTCTATATTAAGAATCGCAAAAATTACTCAAAGCATCCTCTGTTATCTACACCAGCTTCTATTAGATTTTGACAAATAACTTTTATTATCGGTGAAGATTAGGTGAAGCATGAAGCATCGAGCCCAAGAGCAGACATATGAAACAGTAAACTAGAAACGTTAACGACGGGCCGGTATCAAACAGATCCGCGGATTTGCGGCAGATCACGATCATTACCGTTGCCGAGTATCATCGACAGGTGATCTGGAAGCATATATCAATATTAGGGAGATACCGCCGACGTCCTAGGATAGGGGTAGTTGTTTAAGCCAAGATTAAAACACTTCTATATACCGTCATATCATATCATCGTAGAAAACCAAACCTGCTAATTCGTCTTAGTCGGCATGAATATTGCGATCAGACATTAGAAGCTAGCAAGGCTTCGAGACTATTAGATTGTTCCAAACGTGCAGTTAAGCGTAGAAATCCACGTGCGAATCATCCTCCCCGCACTCGCTCGAGCCAATTGTCGACGACAACTTGAATTTATTAAGAATAGGTAGGCTTCGCATGGTAAGACAGGGCTCGTGAAGAAAGTGGCTGCCGGCGAAACGTTGGCTCTTTATGCTCGCTCCAAATTGAAACGCCACCTACCTGACCTGCGTGCACCCGCATGCGGCTTCACGTACATCATTGGCGCATCGAAAGCCCGGGGAAGCATCGTGGCCGCAGCCGTGGCGTCAAAAGCTTCCATTCAAGTTCTTACATGAGCATTGGAAACAGGACATTACCTTACCCCAAAATGCACCTCGGAAGCATTGGAATAGTAATACGAAGCGGCGCGCGGAAGCAGGGAACCCCCCTATTCTCCAAATCTAAAGTTATCATCCGCGATTGGAGTTTCCAGATCGGTGGTATGATTCCTACGTAGTGTAACCCAACGACATTCCGTACCTGCATGTGTACATACTTAAGGTTGGTTTCGATTGCGAGATGAGGGGAAAAAATCTTGGATAATTCAATCTGTATGAAACATGACGCGGGCGGACAAAGGGAGAGCAAAAAGGATTTTGTCGAAGAGAAAATTCTTGACTTTTCGGAATTTAACCGTTGTCGATCTATCTACACATGTAGGTACTCATTTACCTAAAAGCCAGATACGATAGCTCATACTAATAACATTTTGAAGATACTACATATTAGAATCTATCTTCGACATCAACGGGTTTTCGCATTGACAAGTAAACTTAATTGGAAACCTGGACTAGGATCTGGGGTTGGCATGTTTTGTTACTCAGCCTCATCCCGCGGCCGTTGAGCCGTAGACACGGCACCGGGATGTGTGCATGGTTTAGGAAGGTTAGGAAGCGAAAGTTGAGTTTGTCTTTGATTCGAAACTTCCTCCTATGTAACTGTTTACACTATGATAACGACTACGGGTACCATTGCGTAAAGAGCCACGTTTTTATGAATACATAAGGCTAAATCGCCAAGACGGGATCTCTAGACTTTGACGAGATGGAATAGATATTGGGACCGACATAGTAGCGTCATACTACCATAGTAGCGTTGTGAAAGGGCGATATCGCGCAATTTCATAATGAGGTCAATCTAGATAGTCAAGTAAGCATCGTGCGCTACTGCACACACAGACCTCTACTATGTAAGCTCGATCACGTACATAATACATGTTTTCACAAATAATAGTGGAATGAACCAGATGCCGACGAGTACAATGTGGGTAACATGTGCTAAAATGTTAGACTTCTCGTGGGCGAGTCCGTGCAACGCGTTGCTCTCGGTATGGTGCCCAACGCGTGGAGCACAGGCCGAAAATCTTTGCAGAAGCGATAGCATGGTTGGCAAATTCCGAAATTACCACGATTGTCGGCCGTTTTCAAGCATATTGACTGATTGAAGATCGCAAGCTAATAGGCAGATAGGTCTCTGAGCTGCATGCCGCATGACAAAACGTGATGAGAGCAGGCTGATGTGCGTGAAGGGACCCCTGAGCCTTGGTGACAGTTGACTGTGGGGGAACAATAGAAAAGGGGCCCCTGACATTTCCTCGTTGCCGGGGTTGCTCAATTGAAGCCCTCTCGCTGTAACTTGTCATGCTGTCATGTACTATGTAATCGAGTTGTGGTCAAGCATCACACGTTTGTACATACCTACCTAGGTACCTACTTACTTACTCAGGAACAGCCATGGTACCTGCACTGGTGAAGTTCCATTGCATCTGCAACTGTGACTCCCGCTCTTGCAGGAGACTAGAAGACGAAGACGTACATACCTAGACGAGTAACCTCTACGTAGGTAGGTATGGTTAGGATCAACAAATGTGCCTAGTTTCCATACTGGCCCGCAACGAAGTACAGATGCAAGCAACTTGCATGCACACAAAGATATCGGACCGTAATCGTCAAAGTTTGGAAGAGGAGGAGGCGAGATAAGATAGAATAGGAGATTTTTAAGCTGTCGACACCGTTCTCCTCAGTGGGGTGCTTTTCGCGTACGCAGGTACGTTCGTAGGCTGCGTGGACGCTCAGTTCGAAAGGGGAAAGCAACCCGTTGTGGCGGATGAAGGAACCAGGGGTAAAAAAGACAAGCTCCGACAGGCCCGGCAGAGGCTTTGGTAGCAGAGAGGTCTGTGAAGTTGTCAACTCAACTTTTTGACAGACAGCCCTGCTTCTAGCATGGCCTTCTTAATAATAAAGGGGTTTCAAGCAAGGCGTAGACAGCCTTCTGATACCTCAGCATATCCCGTGGGGAATTGGTTCCTTTCAAATAAAGGGAGAGAAAAACAAATCCAAAAAAAAAGTAGTAGCGCAAGTGCCACTTACTACATGTAGGTATCGTCCCGTCTCGAACTTCTCTGCCAGACAATTCGTGCCAGCCACAACCGAGAGATGGCGTTTTCTTGACTCGGTAACTACCGTAGCTACCACGAGCAGGTAAGACATGATTTACACTACATAGTACAAATTTCTTTCTTTCTTTGGACAGGAATACCTGTAAATAGATCTCAGTGCTGCTGTTAGAGATGGACAGGACAGCAGACCTTAAAGAGGATCGCCAAAATCCAGTCTCTCCAACTTACGCGACGTTACTTTCTCTTAGAAAGATGCCCATGTCGAGTTGTACCTATGTTGCCCCCAAGCCCCTATCACGGCAGGGGCCCCTGGTCGTAAAGAGTATGCATATCCAATCCCTGGATCTGGACCAGACTGCTTGCATGGCCCGTGATTGTGCAAGGTGCAAAGTCCCTACAGCAGCTTGGCTCTAATTTGCATGCAAGGTACAGGATTGGTCGAGCATTCGTCAGGGGTTATTAAATAAGGGAAAGAAAGTGAAAATGATTTCCAGGAATCAGGCGTCACTTCGGTGTTGTCATAGCAGACATTTGACATTCTCCTTTTTTCGTCTCGAGTCGCGCTGCATCAAAAAGTATGAAGGCGGATTCTTAGTAGAAAATGAAAATTCCATTTGACAAGATTGGACGGATGCGCTGATTCAGGGTTCGAGCTACTACATACGTACTGGAATTTTAGTTCTGACTAAACGGACTAAACGGGACAGCCGGGACTGGATAGACCTTCCAACTTGCAAGGTACATACTTCCTACCTAGGTACATAGGTGAAGCTTTGCAGCGAATACCCAGCATACCCAGCGTACCTAGCAACCCCCCCAAGCCGAAAGCAGCCCAACCACAAGCCCGGACCACCCGTTAAGCTGGGGTGCCTTTCAAAGCACCTTCCACGCATACACGACATGTTCCTCCTCTCTCCACCGTCAACCGGGTCCACGTTTACGAACTTTAGTTTCTAATTCTAAGCCTTCGCGCATACTCTTTTGAGAAGATTCATCGTTGAACACAGCTTGCAGGTAGCTGCCCAAGCTTCACAACTGCCATTCTTTTTTAACCTTCTTACGTACTTACACTAATTTGCTGGAGACTTTGGAAGCTTCGTTTCCATTTTAACAATTACCTTTACTAGGTTCTCCAATACCCTTTCACATTCGCTTTTTTCTCCAAAATAGCAACAACTCATCCGCCCCGTGTCTAAGACTCGTCTCGGCCCTAACGTCCCTAATCATTCTCAGGGACCTCAGCGAAGAAAAAGCAAAAAACAACAACCCAACGAGCCGCAAGTGAACCAACGACCGATTCTAATCTCATTTGTCCTTTGTTATCCGTTGCCGCTTCGCGAAACCGGGGATTTGCTGGATCTTTCTATCGTCAACTTCGGGCATCTTATTGTTTACCTTCGTCTTCTAAGATACCCTATTCAAGCATCAGCATTCCCGTTTAGACTTGCATTAACGCGATACCACACATACAAATAAAATCTCTAATTCGTTTGCGACACCCAGTAAGTTTCTAGTTTCTCCAACGAACATGTTTGCATAAAAGAGTGCACAGTTTGCCTTGGTTTTTCGACTCGGTTGGGTATTAACAGATGCCATAGTTGAATGAACATTGGACCCTGATTGAATTCAACTTACATTCTTGCTCGCGCACGTGGAGTTTCACCAGCCGTTTATCACATCATTGGGAGAGATCGTCGTCTTTCAGAGATCTGGGAGGGGTTCGCAAACTTTAGCTCCGATCGTAGGACTCGCTCGACTTGGACCAACCTCCTTGACCGACTACAAACCTATCATTGACCGCGTCTCCGATACCGAGTTTAGTTGGGAATTCGCCGCACGAAGAGCATTACTATGAAACGAAAGACACGCTTCTGATCTTGTCATAACCTTGCATTCGATACCTCGAGGATCGTTTGCGATAATTGGTTAATATCCCCCATATTCGGAGGGGTTGTAGTTGGTACGAGGGTAAACCAAACGAATCATCTTCTCCATCCTCTTGCGTCAGGCTAGACGATCCATACCTTCATCGCTATGGCCACGTTACCCCGACCGCGTGCCTCGAACGGTCCGCCAACCAGTTCGCTTCCAGCCTTGCCCGTCACCAAGACTCGGAAGAGCACTGGTGGCATGGCTACTTCTAGCAGCAGCCACCTGGGTACGCCCAAAAGTGGACTACGAGCCCCGTCAGCAAGTGGTTATCCTGGCCCTCCTCCCTCTCCTGCGCCCACTACAGCCTTGCCAGTTCCGAGAGGCTCCCATGGGGTCAACAGCGCTGGAAAAACCATTAGGAAAACTGTCAGCATAAATTCATTCCCTCAGCCACCGAGCCGTTTAGGTAGTCATCCCCCGAGTCCCCTTTCTGGGGCAGTCACTCCTTCGAGGAAGTCTCGCACTCCGCAGCCGACACCTAATAAGATGGCTCATATCACCATGGGCGTACCGAGTCTTCTAAATGGTAGTGGGGAGGGTAAATCACTTCTAGGCGGAGCTGGTGCGAGGAATTCGGACGGACTTATTAGTGTGTCGTCTCCTCCGCAGAGCCGGAGCTCTTCCGCCCAGGACTCATATTCGACGTCGGCAACGACTTACGACGACCCCGCTGATACGACGGGAACTTCGGCCAGTGATAAGCGCGTTTCTAAGGGACTAGGGGATGGTAAAGGAAACGTCATTGTTAGTGTCAGGGTCAGGCCAGATCTCGGGAGTAACGGCGGTAAATCGGAAGGTGAATGGATGGTAGATGGCCGCAAATCCTTGGTAGCCTATCGTGGCCGCGAAGGAGGCGACTACACTTACGGTGAGCGCATCATGTGCCTATCCCCTACTGACTATCGTACTAACCAGCTGGTATAGATAATGTCTTTACGACACATGACGACAACAGCAGAGTCTACGATCACATCGCCAAACGCTTGGTTCGCCGTGTTATGGAAGGATATCACGGTACCGTATTCGCGTATGGTATGACGGGTACCGGGAAAACCTTCTCGATGCAGGGAACTGCGTCGTCTCCTGGTGTGATCCCATTAGCCATAACGGACATTTTCTCGTACATTCGCGAGACTCCTTCCCGAGAATTCCTGCTGCGTGTCAGCTATCTCGAAATCTACAACGAGAAGATACACGACCTTCTAAGTATGTCCCAAGGCAATGGTGCCGGAACGGGCGCGCAGGAGGAAATTAAACTACGGGAAGACAGCAAGCGAGGTGTCTACGCAACCCCGCTAAAAGAAGAGATCGTCCAGAGCCCTACCCAACTCCTGCGGGTGATTGCCCGTGGTGACCAGGCTCGCAGAACTGCGAGTACGCAATTCAACGCTAGAAGTTCTCGCAGTCATGCGGTCGTCCAGATCGTTGTCGAGAGCAGAGAACGTATCCCCAACGGCGCTAGTGGGGAGAGCAAACGCTCAGGCATGTTGCCAGGCGGTGTCCGTGTCTCGACGTTGAGCTTGATTGATTTAGCTGGTTCGGAGAAGGCCGCCGAGACCAAGGAGCGCCGGACCGAAGGTTCCCACATCAACAAGAGTTTGTTGACACTAGGAACTGTCATATCCAAGCTTTCAGAACACAAGGAGAAAGAAGCCAAGGGAGGCGACAAGGATGGGAAGCATCTACCATACCGAGACAGCAAGTTGACCAGATTACTTCAAGGAGCTCTTTCAGGAAACTCTTTAGTGAGTATCTTGTGTACGATTCAGACCGGCGCTGCGGGAAGCGCAGCTACCGCAAACAGTCATGCGACTGAAACCTTGAACACGCTGAAGTTTGCCTCGAGAGCGAAGAACAACATTGTCAGCCATGCTAAACGAGCCGAAGAAGCTCTCGGCGCCGGAGGAGAAGGAGGTGCCAGGGTTCTCTTGGAACGTTACCGGATGGAAATTGTTGAGCTCAGGCAACAACTCGAATCTCAGGCCAAGTCGAGTAATAATAAAGTCGAGGAGGAAGAAAAGGTCAAGGATGAGGAAGAAGAACGCGCTCGAGAAAAAGAAGCGGAAGCAAGGCACGAAGAACAGATGCTGGAGATGCAACTTGCCCGTACAGCGTTGAAAGAGCGTATCGACCACCTGAATCGACTAATCCTGAGTTCCAAATCTACAGGAGTAAATACTGGTGGAACGTACAGCGCACTCGGGATGCATTCCAGATTCTCCCAGGCTTCTATTCCGGCTTCTATTCGGACTTCGGTCGCTACGTCTAATGGTAACCATCCGTTGCTAGAGAGAACGGGCTCTATGAATTCTTCGTCATCCACCATCGGTCGCCGATCGCTTCAGCGACCCTCGAGTATAGGAGAACAAGCGTCAAACGATGAAGAGGATAGCCTAGGCGAATATGGCGACGGTACGGCGTCCTTACAGGCGCAAAACCAGGCGTTACAGGCAGATCTTGCCGATAAGAACCGGTACATCACCACCCTTGAGAAGCGTCTCTTACAAGCCCGACGCGCCAGCTCCTCGCGAACATCAGCTGGCTTCTCGGCACCGAATAAAGGAATTATGGTCGGAGAAGACCATAGTGTCTCTACCCTGATGAAGGAGAAGGATGCTGAAATTGCAGAGCTGAGAGCAAGGCTCGAGGACAAGGACCGAATGTTAGCGGCTCTGCGCACTTCTGTCCGCTCAAGAGATGCCGCCGAGGGGATCGATACCCCGAGAACTGATACGCCGCGTAATGACAACTCGAGGAGTGACAATTCGAGAAGCGAGACTCGATCATCTCTCTTGTACGAGCACGCGGCCAGTCCACCGCCTCAGGGGGCTCTCCCCGACCCACCCGCAGCCGTAGCCAAGGGATCTTCCCCGATTCGAAAACGAAATAGGAGCGTTGACGAGATGAGCCGTATCCTAGACGAGATGATCCAGGACCGAGTCGAAGCTGGCCACATTGTCAGGGGCTCTCGTGGCAGCGTTCGAGTAGCCGGCAAACGCGAAACGATGGCGGAGCCAGGTAGCGCTGAGCTCGAGCCATTGCGAGGAAGCCCGACTTTGCCTACGAACGAGTCGAAGCAAGTCGTGCTGGAGGCGTAGATATCCCCATGTGCGATTCAGGAGGCAGTATCCATCATCTTTGCGAATTGACGAAGGCGTTCTGGTTCGGGGCTCTGCTTCTTGCCGGTTTTTTTTTCCTGGTTTTTATACCCTATTGAGATTCATTCTGTTTGCCACGCCGAGGGGCCTGTGGAACGTGAATGTCCTGACGAAGGGAAGGAGGTTGGCGGGTCATTTTAGCCGTTTCCGAGCCGTCAGACAATGACCATGTTTTATTGTATCATCGAGGTGTTGTGTATGTATCATATGAGGGCTGGTAGGGGGGGAATTGTCCTGTCTATTTCTTATTTTCTCCTTAATGGCGGTTCAACGGAACGTGACTAGGTGGCAGAGCAACCTTCTACATCACGCCCCCCCTTCTTTGAAGAAGAGGCTTTCTTCGTGTTGTATATTATTGATACTTAGTGCTGAGCAAAGAGGCTCGTTCTTTTTTCACGCTGCAAAAAAAGGAGGGGTGTACGTCAATATGAATCTTAATTCCCACGGGCATACTTGAGTATTGATTTCCAGACTCTGTTCGATCGGAACCCAGTGTGCAGGTTGTTCAATAATCGAACGCTGTGAAACCACACACCTCTGTTTGGGGCTTGTGTAGGTAGGATTGGCGCCGGCCTGAATGGACGAAGCTGGCCTATTTGGGACCCGGGGTACACCTGGTTTCTCGTTATTATGGTGTAGGTAATGGAGGTAGGCTGTGTTGTGTATTTGCTCTTCGTACAAGATGGCAGTGGTAGTTGTAGATGTGAACAATGGTCAATGGGGTGGCTACATGTAGTCCTTCATCACCAAACGCTTCGGAGTTCGGCCAGCTGCATAATGCTATTGACCCAACTCCGTCCGGTTATGGTAATAATAATAATGGCTGGCAGGCATCGAGTCTCACCACATATATGCTATGCTGCAGATATTTTCTTTATCTAAAACTAACAAACTACTTGTTTGGAATGTCTCAGAGATATGACCCAGTTAACTCCGAATTTGGACGCGAGGACCCAAGAGGGTGTCCTAACAGCGGGTTCCTGCACACGCTTGTTTACTTGTCCATGCAATATTCTATGTAAGATCAATGCATCTAGCTTAGCTTGGGAAGTACGTGATCGCTAATGTGAGGTGTGGGCGTTTGATGTTAGAGGTTGTGTGTTGGTTGCTGACTCTCGTCAGCATGTTATATACAGCTAGGATCCTCTGGAATGTGTTGAAAATATTGTTCGGAGGCCTAACAACGTGGCTTCGCCTTTTCACATTCGAGCCAGCCAATTCCCAATATCCTATGGAAATGAGGTAACAAGAAAGCTGAACCTCATATCATCATGGTAATTATCGTAACGTAGTATCAATACATATAAGCGAGAGCTACCGGCCTTCGCTAACCGTCAGGTTGAGTCGAAATAGGGCAACAACATATCTGGGAGGCCAGTACGGATAGAATATTGACATTGAAATAAAATGCGAGCTCATATCGCGCAAACGGACACCTTATGCACGTAGGGTACCTTGCTATATTGATGCTATTTTTATACTCTATTTCACGCAAGGTCATCAATAATAGTAAGCATAATTAAATCATTATCCGGTAAAAATGACTTTAGACGGCATGTCTCAAATATATAAGATAATAATATAAGATGGAATGCGCAATGCATTGATAATCTAGAAGACGGGACCAGGTCTGTTAGTGTCGGTCTCATAAGGCAGAAGATCGTGGCTTCATGAACACTTGGTAGCACAACCGAACAGCTTGAGGGGCACGACAACCTCGTAAAAGACCTTTGAGAGGAGCCACTAGATGTGATAATTACGATCGTGGACTCGCTAACGGTGTATCACATTCCTACAACATGGTTGTTTGTAAGATCGTTCGGCGAATATAGGACGACTTGGTCCAACCAAGCTGTTTCGTCGGTGTCTTCACGGTGGCCCTTCGTCCTAGTGCTACACATTTACTGGCGTTTACACTCGCAGATAAGAAGAGACCAATAGGGGCCGTAGAGGGGTAAGATTCCCACTTCTAGTCCGGCGGGCGAGGCTTGCTGAAAGGCGGATCGCGGCCTGCCATTGCGCGTTCCTTTATCGTTAATTTTCATGTTTTTAAGTTTTTAAATAAATTATTTTTTTATACGTTAAGTTAAATTTTATTATATTATATTATTTATAATTTAATTTAAATAAAATTTTAATAATAATAAATATTAAAATATTTATAAATAATTATTATTATTA